>MU564352.1:7436809-7474301 GCA_024362625.1 Silurus asotus | reverse complement strand
TATAATATAATATAATATAATATAATATAATATAATATAATATAATATAATATATCAAAGTTATCGGAACTTGTACAAGCATCAAACCAATGTTATCCCACAGACGTGTCCTGATTGGTCGGATGGTGTTTATTAGACCTCTGTCAGTGTTGCAGGTTTAGATTAATGCACTTTTATTTTAGTTACCTGTACCGGATGATCATTTGTTTGCCATTCTGCTGTGGTTCTACCTCAGGGGCCGAAACCTCATTGGTCAGCCTGACGAGTCTGCCCTACGGGACATACACAGTTCCCATAAAGATCGCAGACCAACAGGGGGTGGTAGCACAAGACGTTTTGCAAGTGGTGGTGTGCGACTGCGGGAAAGGAGACGTGTGTCAGGGTCTGCTACCTCGATCCTCCAGGCTTCACAGAGGAGCTATTGGAATTCTACTGGGAGCATTGCTCTTGTTGGCTTGTAAGTGTTTTCCAGAAAAGTGAGGCTAAATCAGTTGATATTCCTTCATCATTGGGTATCAAACTGTAGCGAAAATAATTTACATTCCTAAATTTAACATTTACATTTTGCTAAGAAAAAAAGGTGCCCAATTCTCACCATTATAAATAATTATTTTTTTTATAAAAATAGATAAAAGTTTGTGTCTGAACCTCTATTGTATTAATTTTTTAACTGAAGCTCAGAGACTAAAAAACCTAAAACATACAAAAGCTTTATTTACCATTTAGTAAACTGCATGTCTAAATTGACAGCTATTTACCTCACCTCAAACGATAGTAAAAGACATGCAAAGTCAAGTCAAGTCAAGAAGCTTTTATTGTCATTTCAACCATATATAGCTGACGCAGTACACAGTGATATGCGACAACGTTGCTCCAGAACCCTGATGCTACATACAACAACAATGGCAGAAACAGAAAACACAGGGTTAAGGACTAGTAGGTGTCCTCGCCACAGAAAGTGCATGTGTGCAACCTGGTGCAAACAGTGCAAAGACAACACAAGACAGTTCAGGACAACACAAAACAGTGCAAAGACAACACAACACAGTTCAGGACAACACAAAACAGTGCAAAGACAACACAAGACAGTTCAGGACAACACAAAACAGTGCAAAGACAACAAAATAGCTCTGCCAGTAAACCTGTTGTGACAAGACAAAGTGAACAAAATTGAACAGTACAAAATGTAAACAAAAATATTGCGCAAATGAGCAGTATAGAATCAGTTCAGAAAAGATGTGCAAAGAAAGCATTTTAAACGTTTATGGTAATGAAGTAATGTAATGTGAGTGGTACTGAAGTCATGGGTGTGTGAAGTGGGTATGAGTGTGTGTTGAGTCCGGGTTGTCACACAGTTGTGTGTGTGTGTGTGTGAGTTCAGTTCAGTTCAGGTTAGATTGTATGTAGACATTCAGGCAGATCTAGAAAATAAATATTATGGATGAATCTGATGCTAAACAGCGGAACGGAATCTGTTTCTGCTTCATTGCACCAAAAAGTCATATCAATCAAGAGGTTATTAAAGGTACAGTTTGTTGTTGTTGTTGTTTTTTCCGGCAGTGCTGCTCTGCTTCTTTTTCTTCTGTGAGTGTAAAGAGAAAAAGAATTTCAAGCAGGCGTTGCCAGATGATGGAAACCAAACCTTGATCATCTACAATGAGGAAGGAGGAGGTTCACTGTGCAAGGTGTGTTCTCAGTCACTAATATTACTCTGTAGCATTGTCTCCTTGCTAACGTTAGCTGTTAGGCTAGTCACACAGTCCACTTTCTGCACTGTCCCGAAGCTATTAAGCTGAAACAGGGCAGTTGATATTGAAGTGCAGTGGGTCTTTGTGCCATACGGTTTATAGTGCAGGCAGATTCTGTTTGTTCTCCAGTAACAGACACTTTAGACATTATTGAATAAACTCAGGTGCTGCACTGGAGGTGTAGGAAAGCAGATGACTAAAGTATAAAGCTGTGTTACTCCTCTTCTGTCTCAGCCCATACAGGACTTGGTCAACATGCTAAGAGGTGCTTGAAGTCCTTAAGACTGAAGGCTCAAGCCTTTATTTTTGCACAGACTACTCATTACAGTTTAAAATTCTTTTTGATTTTTTTTTTTTTTACGTAAATCAGACTACTGGACAAGTCTGAGCAAACTAAGATTTTGTGAATATTGCAGGAATCTGAGCACTACTTTTTTAAATGATTTGTTTCATCACAGAAGACGTATGGAGCCGTGATAATTGATGCACTACATGATAAAAAGCTTGTTCATCTATATTACCTATAAGAATCCTGAACTGCTGTACAAGCATTCGATCTGTGTTGTATGCATTGTGTGTGTTATTTTGTCACAGTATATGTACTTCAATACATATTCATTTAAAATTATAACATTTCTTCTTTCAGTCTGACTTAAAACTCCACAGCCCAACTAGCTTTAATCAGAGCTTGAACACGGAAATGCTTCAGGTGTGTACTGGATATTTAATATTTTTTTCAATGCATGTGCATGTTATATGCATGAGCAGATATTACAGTTAAAAGTGTAAAAAAATATAACTACTTTACTCTGTCCTTCCTTACCTGCACTGTAGACCTCTTTAGCACTGTTTATTAGGGATGTGCATCCCTGTAACAGAGGCTGAAGCGATTCACATCTCAACACATAGCAAACGATATGATACATTGAAGATACTTATGAAGCAGCTACCGATGCGATACGATACGATACGATACAATACGATACGATACGATACAATTCCCCCTGTTAGGATGCAGTGGGTTCAGATTTCACAAAGCGTTTCAATGAAAAAATGATGCTGTGTAATTCAATATGGAACAGATAGTTAACATTTATTTCTTCGGTTCAGACAGAACCAGACGTCCGTTTCCTGTTGTGTCTGCAGAAAGATGCAGCTCTACCTCTGCCATGTTAATCTGTATTCCATGTGACTCTCAGGACACGCCTCGGTCTCCGTTGTTTTGAGAAATAAATCAACATATAAAATATTGGTCACAAATGATTGGTCACTTTGTAAATAATAAACGTACAGCACTTCTACTAGTAATTATGTATAAATTAAATATGTTCAAACCGATGCATCGTCAAACAAACGCCGACTTGTATACAATGTACATTTTTTAATTCGATGCATCATTGATAACATTTATGCTAATGCACCGATGCTAATCAGCCATCCCTACTGTATATTACCAACCCTTATCCAAGTCCTTACGTCTTTACTCCTATCATCATAGTCAATTTTTACAAACCCTGCCATACACTGCACTTCCAACCCCAACCTGTAGAGTGTTCATTTTTTACCCTGTTTTTCTATATTTCTCTGCTATACAAGATCATCCTTATCACTACTTTACCCTACCTACAGTATTCTTCCTTTTTCTACACATTCACCAACCTTTGACCTTTCTACTACCCTTATCCATGCCCAAATTCACCTATCTTTTCCGTTTTATACAATTATCCCAGTGGTACATATACGTTTAAATACAACTAGCATTCTATTATTATCCTACTGCCTCCCTACTCTACCGCACCAAACCCACTCTGTCATTCACCGTACTTTCTTTTGCCTTTTTAGTTTGATCCACAGTTTCAACAAAATACCATCAATCATTATGGCAACCAGATGCTAAACACTACTCAGGTATGTACCATACATCTGCGTTTTGTTTAAACAGATGGATGATATATTACAGGACACATGAAAAAAACTATCTTCAGCACTATTTATTGAATTTTTTTTGCATATGCTGTAGGACTTCATATTAAGCTTTGCTTAGGCCATTCCTTGTTCCATCTCGGAAGGACATCAGCTTTACTTCTTATGCCTTGTTTTCAGTAGTTCCTTCTGTTTTTTGTCTTTATTTCATCACCCATCTGTTTATATTAAAACTAAGGACAAAATAATCTGTCTGACTGGTGGTTTTCTGCCATACAGCTCACACAGGTCCTTAACGGAAATGACGCAAAGAACAGCTATGCTAAGACAATGGTGAGTTTTACAAAAACTATAGAACTGAAGTTTTTTACGTTTTTAAGGTCAAGGACCCTTTAGGCATGAGAGACATGGGGCAGGGACCCCCTGATACAAAATGTGTCAAATGTAGCCACTGCTTATAATAGAAACCAATCATATTACGCTAGTTGTATTATGTTAAGACAATTAGAACTATGTTGCTGTCGTACAGTACATACATCATTGTCTGTATATTTTCCTATTTTTTTACATTTTTCTAAAAGTTTTATGCATCATAAAAAATATATTTTGCAATTGAAATTACAATTTTATTAAGTTATTCACGGTTGTCTTTTATTGTATTTGCAGTTTCATACAATTTTGTTTTACTATCAATGGACTGTTTATATGAATATCTGTGTTAAGTTGAAAAGAATTTAAATGTAATCATTATAATATTTGTAAAATTAAATATTTTACCTTTGATGTTTTTACCCATGTATTTTTTTTTATTTTTTATTATTTGTAATTCATCATTAATTAGTGGGGCCCCCCTGCTGTACCACCGTGGACCCCCTAAGAGTCACGGACCCCCGGTTGAAAACCTATGCTTTAGAATGTCTGCTATCTGTCCAAAACAACTTTTTTTAATACTGAAATTATTTCTATCAACTGTGATTTGTGTCCCATTAGACCTGGATGAGAAGCAGGAACAGCACAAATGGCACCACAATGGGAAATCGATTTGATGTACGAAAACACGGCCCCACGTTACTTCAAAATGACAGTCAAAATATATATATATATTTTTTTTTACATATATGGTTTTTGCATATTCTGATTTTCTTGTATTTTGCACTTTTCAGAGGGGATTCAGCAGATCCTTTAGCTCACAGTCGGAGTGGAATGTAGATGAACAGCTTGAAAAGGTAAAAACTTGCTCGTTTTTCATGTCCACATGCTCTACTGCTCTGTATTGAAGCTACAGTGGTCTCTGATTGGTCAAAAGATGACAGTGGTCCGATATTTCCTACAGGAACTCCAATGTCCGTATTCCAAAATGATATGTTATTGTTTTTATAGTATGCGTGAAAGAATTCTTAAGGGGTTGTAAATTGAAAATAATGATTTCATCAAGAAAGAAAACTTTAAATTTATTGATATTGTGAAATTGTTCTGTATAAAAATTATTAGATTTTTTTTTTTATATATAAATATATACATATAAATTTGCACATTGCAACTATAGGTTTTCATGCATTTGCAAATCAAGGCTACCAGCTCAAGGTTACCATGACTACAACAACTACAACTACTTATAATAGTAAAAATAAAATAATAATTAATAAAATAAATAAAAAATACTTTGTATGAAATAATACATAAAATAAAATAGAAACATAACTTGATGAAAATAATGATTTTCAGTGCTTAATAAAAAAATAATATAGTGCTCATAAAAATATATACAATATACAATATAGTGCTAAATAAAAAAAACAATTAGTCTGAATGATTTGATTGTAAAGTCAACATCCAATTAGACGGTTAGATTTGTGTCAGATTGTTATCTAAGCATCTAATATGAATATACAAGTTTCACTTTTTGGAAAATGATTTGATGTTTCAGTAGTTAAAATCGGTATCAGTCCAACGAAACCTGTAATGGTGAAACCCAATGACTTTCTACTGCTCATCTTTTGCATTTTATCTCATGGATACCATTCATTTAGGACCCCCATATGGTCCCATAGGATATGTTTCCATCATCCAAATTTCAAAACATTTCTACAGTAGTTTCTTTGGTTTTATGATGATTGATTAATAATCCACAATAATGTTTGTTCATTTCTATGACTCATCACTGCAGATGCTCAGAAAACTTTCCAAGGAGCAGCAGGACTTTCCTGAATATCAACCACGTGATTACAGCTCAGAAGGAGCCGATGCTAACGACGAAGAGACGCTGGACAAGCTGTCTTTCCACAGCAAAGGAGATGATCTGGAATTTCTGCAGACTTTGGGGCCAAAGTTTAGCACTCTGGATAAGATCTGTCATCAAGGAATTAAAGAGAACAACATAAAGTTTAAATAAATAAAAAATACATTTTGGATCTTTTAGCTTTTAAATAGTTTTCCTTCCCTATGGATAAAATCACAAGTATGAGATGTTGTTTGCCGGCACAACAGCTGCAACGATGTCCTTCTAAAAGAGAAAAAGCAAACAAAAAGGAATCATGATTCCGCAATGGTGCAGCAATGACTTTTTTTTTCCATGATGGACACTGATCATTTTTTCTGGCACATTATAAGAGCACACATTTAGCACGATTTCTATGATACAGCCATTAATCCTTTCTGTCTACATTCTAGATCTACTTCAGCTTTTCAGTGTATTAAATGAACTTTCCACATTTGGCCACACCTCCCTGTTCTAATGACCTCGCTCTCTCTGGTGACTGGTTCAATATTTTGTCATTCGTTAAGTCCAGTTTAATCCGTTATGCTAACCGTGGTCTGTTTTAGCATTACAAGTCGTCTTGGTTCAACGAGTCTTAATTTCTGTGCATATATGGACACGACTAAATAAAATTAGACTCGAATTAAAAACCTGTGACATCACGATTTCACTCAAACTTCGATTTATTTCCACTTTAAGGCGGCTAATTGGGTCTGGGTTCCCGCAACAAAGTGAGCGGTGTTAGGTAGCAACAGGACACACAGGGTTGAAGAATTGGAGCACTTAGCATTAATGATAGCAAGAAGTTAAGCAGAAACAACATTTCATGTAAAGAATGTAGAAACACCATAGTAATTTTGGACATCTTGCTCTCAGAAAAACCATGGGATGGATTTTTCAAGCCATTGAAGACACGTTAGTGTATGAGAACTTGCCATAGATTTGCTAGCTGTGTCATTAATCTGCCACTCTACAAAACCCCAAGTGTGATCTAATGGCTTCTACTAAATGGGGAGGATATTTAAATACATTAAGGTTATCGGGCACTGGGATATCATCATACGGAGGTTATTATAAGGTAAATCATGGACATTATTTCAATACAATTTTATTTATATGGCACTTTTAACAACACATAGCACTGTTATATAATAATACCTGTAATATGTGTGTTTTCAGTCTGTTCAGGTCTGCTTCAGCTGGCTGCTCCGTTAGTCTATTGCATTTCCGCTTCCGCCAACAATGGCGCCATTACTGGGCGACGGTAGCTCACTGCAGTATATTTCAATGCGAGCCGCTGCCTTCAGCTTTGATTTGTCAATGCTCACCTAGCTGTATTAGTTTGTTTGAATGTCAGATTTTTATTATTGTTTTGTGCCTGTCCTGATTACAAGCTTGATTATTATTTTTTTGGCTGCCCATCACACTGCAATATTGTAAAAGTCAAAACGTGGGTATTTAGTGCTCGTAGACGTGCAACTGTCATTTGTATTGGGTGTGTGGTTTTTAGACTCTGTTTTTATTTTGGAAGCGAGTTCGGGAAAGGAAATTGTCTTTAGATGGTGTTTTTTAGGTATTTTAGTAAACAGTAAACAGCATTTTGTATAAATTTAACCATGACATGATTAAAGTCACAGAGAACACACTCTTCAGCGCCTGCAGTGTATCTGCATGATTTTACATATTAACAATAAAACCTGTAAATCTGATTATTGAAGTGGACAGTGAATATATATGTTAATATGTTAATATGAGTTAACTCCTGTGTGTGTTTGTGTGTGTTTGTGTGTGTGTGTGTGTGTGTGTGTGTGTGTGTGTGTGTGTGTGTGTGTGTGTGTGTGTGTGTGTGTGTTTTATTTCTGGCTACTTTAAATGAACCCAATACTAAACTCACTATAACTTCCATACAACCCCTTGCCTTATCGTACCCTGTACAGCCTAGGTTAGGTGGGTCATTTTCTGCTGTGCGTCCCAAAAATGGGGGTGTGACCTAACAGGTTAATCCTCAGGTGGGTCGCAACAATTGTTCTCAAATTTAAATGTATTATTTCCTGAGGTAAAAGTAGGAAACTGGCAAAAAGAAAACCCATTTGGGTAACCCTGAAAAGCACAACTATAAATTATTGATCTTCTATGAATGAAAAATTCAATTAATAAAAAGTAACTTTATAAATGTCACATGTACATTAAAGCACGGTGAAATTGTTTCTTCCCATGTCCCAGTAATGTTGGGAAACTGGGGTCCGAGCTTCAAAAGCACTGGGGTTAGGGGCCTTACGAAAAGACCCAAGAGTGGTAGCTTGTCATTACTGGGGCTTGAACTACTGACCTTCTATTAGCCATGTGAGAAGAAAAATTGTCCATAGTTACCCCCAAGGATGCATGTGGTGGGGAATGAAGGTGAGATTAAAGAGAGGTGGAGATAAATCACCTAGGATAAAAAGCCATCTGATTGTGTTAAGATTAAGCTTTAGCTGATGAGCCTCCATCCACGATGAGATATCTGCCAGATCTAATGAGAAAGGTGGAGATTAGTGGTTGGTTATTGGATCCAAATGTTGTGAGTTTAAATCACAGCCACACCAAGCTGCTGCTCCTGGGCCTGAGCATGGCCCAAAATAAATGCCAGTCACTGTGAAAAAGGGCGTCTGCCAAATGGCGTAAATCTAAGAGAGTCGAGGGTGAAAGGAAAGAGTTAAACTGAAAAGACCACACAGGTACTGTAATGCATTTAAGCGAGGGCATTCAACGTTTTATATGCGTCAACAGGAGGTTTTTTGTGGGGTTTCTTTTTTCTGTTTTTTTTATTTATTTTTTTTATAATAAAATTAAAACTTTACTTGAAAACAGTGCAATATGTATAAGATAGGGGTTATATGGTCATATTTTTCGGATCTAATAAAGATTTTGCCTGCTGCATTCACATTAAATTGGAAAAAAAAATAGTTTTGTTATATTAAATTTGTCAGTGAACTTTAAAAAACATCAAGTGGGTTTAGGGAATATGCTGAATTTAAAGCCCTCTTGAACTACACAGAAATCTGGTGTAAAAATTCAACAGCTCAAGTCTGTAGTTGGAAATATTCTAATGTTAAAAAATAAATAAATCACTGTGTTACGGCTATAAATTGATATAAAAATACAACGTGTTAAAAATTCGAACCAAAAGATTCCCAGAGGATCTGAATCACAAATGTTAGAAATACTGTAGCAATAAAGAGTTGGGAAAAATAAACTAATATTTATGGTAATTTATACTTTTTAGCAATTGTTAAATGGTACACAAGAACAAATAACATATAAACATAGCTATATATATATATATATTTTGTATGTCAGGAAAGTAAGAAAATATATGAAAATATGTAAGAAAACATATTATATAACAGTCCACTTTTTTATTTTTTGACAAAAATACATAATGAAGCCTAATCGGTTTCAATATCGAAAAAAATAAAATAAAATAAAATGAAATACAATTAATTAATTAATTAATTAATTAATAATAATGATAATAATACAGAAGAACTTTGGCAGATTCTCCAAACATATCAGGCAATTATTATTATTTATTTTTTTATTTATTTTTTATATAAAATCACACAAAATGTATTAGATTTGAACACCAAAGGATTGCAGAATATTTAACTTTTTTAGATGAATTTAATTAAATTTATTACTGCTTTTAATGTATTTTTTTTTCATGTTTGATTTCATTATTTTGAAATATGAATTCTGTTCAGCATTTCTCTAAAATAAATATCTTGCCCAGAACTAATAAATTGCCTGTAAATATCATATAGAAGCCTTTTTTTTTTTTTCCAATTTTATGCCCAGTACAAATGCACCAGGTTTAACAAATCAGTTGAATTTTGTTTGTTAGTTTTAATTGGTCAGTTCATCGGTTGATTGCTTTGTTTTTTTCGGGTTTCTTAATAAAAGATCATTAAATCCAGGCAAGAAAATAATGACAGATCTTTTTATTTATGGCCAATTCAAACTAATTGAAATATGTGTGTAAGACTTGAATGAAGAGAAATTAATTCCCAGAAACAGTTAAAGTTTCAATTGAAATTTATGTGCAGGGCGTGTACACTGATGTAAACAAATAATGTGGCCAGGACACATTCTGGTCGGTTTATATTTGATAGTGGAGCGTTGAATGGCAGACTTTGCTCTAGTGCACAAAAACATTAAATTATAGAAGGAGAAAACAGTTCTGTGGAAATGGGTGGAGTCTTCTGGATTTGCTTTTCATTTCCTCTTTAGAGACGCTACATGCCAAAAGGTGTTTACGTGCACTCCAGCACAGCCGTGTGCCCATGTAACTTTACACTCTTTACCCCTTACACTATAAAGCTAATATTTTACCAACATAATTACGCAATTTAAATACAAAGTGCCTACAAGCTTTGTTAATGATCCATTTTAACTGTATGTAGCATTCAGTATCACGTAAATTATAGCAGTTATAAAAAGTTTATATACTATACTAATCTTTCAGAATATTTAATCATAATAGAAGATACAATTTTGGAAAGACTGTCTTTTATTATCAACAATTTCCTTTATTTATTTATTTTTTTGTATGCTTAAAATGGAAATTGCATCGAATGATTGGAGAAGAGTGATAGCAGGAGTGATTTGTGATAGAAGAGTATCTGTGAGAGTGAAAGGGAAAGTTTATAGGACTGTGGTGAGACCTGAGATGTTGTATGGATTAGAGACAGTGGCATTGAGTAAAAGGCAGGAGGTGGAGCTGGAGGTAGCAGAGGTGAAGATGTTGAGGTTTTTCTTTAGAACTGATGACGATGGACAGAATTAGAAATGAGTTTATTAGAGGGACAGCGCATGTAGGACGTTTTGGAGAAAAGGTGAGGGAGGTGGGATTGAGATGGTTTGGACATTTGCAGAGGAGGGACATGGGGTATATCAGTAGGAGAATGCTGAGGATGGAGCCACCAGGAAGGAGGAAAAGAGGAAGACCAAGGAGGAGGTTTATGGATGTGGTGAGGGAAGACATGCAGGTAGTTGGTTTGAAAGAGGCAAATGTAGAGGACGGGTGGTGTGGGACCCACTGTGGCGACCCCTAATGGGAGAAGCCGAAAGAAGAAGACATGTACATTACAACAAAATTATTTATTTGCATATCAGAGCACAGGGTCAGCCATGATACAGAACCCCTGGAGTGCAGAGGGTTGAGAATCCTGCTGAGAGACCCAAGAGTTGTAGCATGGCAATTCCAGGGATTGAAACTCCAACCTTCCAGGCAGTAATCCAAAGCCTTAACCACTGAGCTACCATTTATTATTATTTAGTTAGAAACTGAGTGATTGAAGGGTAAAAGTCTTGCTCTAAGGCTCAGCAGTGGCATCTTGGCGGTGCAGTGAGTCCAACTCACAACCTTTAGATCAGGAGAATCCTTTAAACTATGAAGATGTTTAAGAACCCAACATAAAAAAATTGTAATTTCGAACATAACATTTCGACTTTTTTAACACCCTCGCCATCTAAACACCAGGAATATTCTCATAGCAACGTTTCAACATTTTAATATCTTACCTTTGAATTATTCAACATTTAAACCTTAACAGTGTACAAACATTTCGATGTTCAACAATTACATGTGCTGATGACCTTCAAACTTCTAGTTGCTTTGTTCTACTCATTTTTATCTGTAGCTTGAAAAAGTTCGGAAATAATATTGTTCCACACCTTTCTATTGTTAATTAATCTTTCTAACCGAGCAGCATTTTTTTCTTTTGAAGCCATTGTACAGTCTTGGCAAAAAATTTTGAAATGATTCATGGGTGTAGAAAGCATGTCCTCTTTAGTTCCAGGTAACTGACGTTCCTGTAAATCACATTTTAGATTTATGGCCTTTAAGATTAAAAAAAAAAAAAAATCCGCATTGTAATTTACTTAGTTAAGGATGCCAGATAAATTTATTGATTAATAACAAAGTTCACCAAAAGTGTTTGGTAAAGGTGCAGTCTAAATTAGAGTTATCTGGTGAGTTTTTTGGTATGGAAGGCCAAAGAGGCCATGCATTCTAATATATTTTTCTTTTTTGTTTTCTTTACATAACAAAATATGTTTTCTTGTGAACACAAGTTAATTTTCTTGTGATCTCAACATAAAAATTGTTTGTGAGTTGTTTTCTCCTTATCACTACCTATGACAACTAGTAAGGACTTATCATTTCTCAAAACAGTTGCTAGGAAACGTATTGTGGGTGCTGAAAGTCCATATTAGCTGCAGGAAATGATAAACTTTGATCGAGATTTCAGACACCAACACGTATTCCATGATATGCACCAGAAACATTCACAAGTTGGGAGATTTCTTTTGCGATACAATTACGTCTAGAGGAATCTTAGTCATGAAAATGAGAAAAGAACATCGTTTAGAAGTCTTTGATACAGTCATCCGACTTCCCCGTGAGTCTTGGAATTTTCTAACTTATGATGTTAGATCAAGATCACATGAAAATTAAGTTTTATATATATATATATATATCATTAATTTAGTCATAATGAAGAAAAAAAAAAAAACCTTTTGTTATGTTGAGTAGCAGAAAAAAGCAGTTGTATAAAAACCCATGTCAGGAACTCAACAGAAACCAGTGAGTTTGCCAAGAGTCAATGTGGATCTCCTCCCCATCACCTACATCATGAGTCAGAATTTTCCAAGACTTTCAAGGAAGTGTAATGACTTTATCAAAGACTTCCGAAAGGGAAAAAAATGTGGACTAGTGACTGATGATTAGCAGCAAGTTCTCAATAACAACTACAATGGAAGCAGCAGTTGAGTGTTTCACTATAAAACGAAGCTGGTTTTGATCTGGTTATTCAGAATGACACAGCGAAACTGGTGATAGTAAGGTAAATGGTCAGGGATTTTAACAATAGAAGAGGGGAATAATGATCTTGTATCCAGAGTAGGTTTCTTCAGAATAGGAATAACATTTGATGTCATAATTGCAGTTGTTACATGCCCAGATGTTAATAAGACTCTGAGTAAAATAAAGATTATGAAGAGGAGGTCTTGTGAAATTGTCTGTATTGGATACACACAGGTGGTGGAATTGAAGACAAGCCCAGGTCCTGTTAATAAAGGAGAATAACTATGTCCATGATTAAAGACTCCTTCCAAGTGATGGATTGGCAGATTTGACCAATCTTTTAGTTAAAGATGGAGCAATGTTATCAGCTGCTATGGAGAGAAGTCCAGGAGAATGTAGTGGGTTTAAAATTGAAGAGGTTCCACATCATTCATTGGTCATCGACTTTCCACAAAATATGTAAAGCTTGTACTATAATTTCCAGAAGATTCCAACTTTCCTTGAAAATGAAGATCTGATCAGCCGTCCCAGGTCATGACTACAAAGAGAAGTGGAAGCTAAGTGAATAAATTCGATTTCTAACTAGAAATTCATGATTTTAAATCCTAACATCACCAGGGTGCCATTGCTACGCCCTTGAGGAAAGATTGAACCCTCAAAATAAGATAAGATAAAAGATATTTATTTGCAAGTAAATTATGGCGTGCCGCAAGGTTCGGTTCTAGGACCCCTGCTATTCACAATATACATGCTTCCGTTAGGAAATATTATTAGAAGGCATAGAATTAGCTTCCATTGTTATGCTGATGATACTCAGCTATATATCTCATCTAAACCAGGCGATACAGCTCAATTAACCCGGATAACTGAGTGCGTTAAGGAAATAAGAGATTGGATGACCCATAACTTTCTACTTTTAAATTCTGATAAGACTGAGATTTTGCTCATCAGCCCAAAAACTAGTATACAGTCGCTCCACAGTGGGAAAAATTCCAGCAGACTGAAAGAAAGAAAGAAAGAAAGAAAGAAAGAAAGAAAGAAAGAAAGAAAGAAAGAAAGAAAGAAAGAAAGAAAGAAATTGAAATAATTTTTTGTTTTTGAGCAAACTCCTGTTAAGCTTGAATCTCAACAACAGGCCGACCTTCTCTTCCTTTATTTTTGTCAGGTTCTTCTCTGGGACACCCCTCTCTCTCTCAATGTAGAGATAAAGTCCATATTATATGCAGGAAATTTGTACATTTATGATGGAGGTTTCAGAAGGCAATGCTTACTCCATATACCAGAAGCCTTCACAAGGCACGAGAATTTTTCACCATGCAATTACGTTAAGAGAAAATAAGTTTTTATTTTGAGATCATCATGAAACTAAGCCGTGATAATAAATATGTCACATCAAGAAAATGTATTCGTAATCAGGAGGAAACTAGAAAGAAAAATTCATTATAATGTATGGAGTTCTTGGACTTTCATGATTTCGAACACCATTCCACTGTTTTGCTGGAAATACGTCTGGACAATGAAAAGCATTGATGTCATCCTTGTACCCTAAGAAATGGTGTGTTTAATAAAACAGTGCCAAAGTCTTAAAGGATGTGAGGTGCAAAGCTGGATATAATAAGTACTGATCTGGGTTTTTTGTTTGTTTTTTTAGAAATTCTTTCAATTTCTCACACAGGACCCTGAAAGCAGAAATTCACACACATAATCAAACATTGCAAACACATAAGGTAATGAGAATCATAAGGTAGCTTCCACTTTATTAAACTGCCTCTACTCTTTCTGCAGCTTAATCTTGACCATGTCTTTATTGCCACAGTGAAAAAAAAAAACAGAGTGAAGTTTGTGGTTACTCCAATGTTGCAAGAAGTGACATATTTGAGAAGTGTCCAAGGAGAAAACAATACAAGGAAACTGCAGAAAGTACGTCTCTAGGTTACGACCCTAACCCTAGTTTCCCGAGGGAACGAGACGCTGCATCGTAATGCTTTGGGAGTTTCCAAAGCGTTAACACGCAGCTCGAGTTCCCGAAGGGAAACTAAGTGTCTTCAATACAGCAGTTGTATAAAAACCCATGTCAGGAAATGGTTTTACCAAGAAAAGAGGTATAGAGGAAGAACAAAAGTGGACTCAACAGAAAGTAGGGATTCTGCCAAGAGCCATTGTGGATCTCCTCCCCATCACCTACATCACGAGTTCGAAAATTCCAAGAGTTACTAGGAAGTGTAATGACTGTATCAAAGGCTTCAGAAAGGTAAAAAAAATGTGGACTAGTGACTGATGATCACCAGCAAGTTCTCAGTAACAACTACAATGGAAGCAGCAGTTGAGTGTTTAACTATGAAACAAAGCTGGTTCTGATCTGGTTATTCAGAATGACACAGTAGTAAAAATATGTTCAGGGATTTTAACAATAGAAAAGATAAAAATTGATCTTGTATTCAGAGTAGGTTTCTTCAGAATAGGAATAAAATGTTATGACATAATCGCAGTTGTTACATGCCCAGATTCTGACTCTGAGTAAAATAAAGATTATGAAGACGACGTGAAATTGTCTGTATGGGATACACACAGGTGGTGGAATTGAAGACAAGCCCAGGTTCTGTTGATGAAGGAGAATAACTATGTCCATGAATGAAGAATACCTTCAAGTGATGGATTGGCAGATTTGACCAATCTTTTAGTTAAAGATGGAGCAATGTTATCAGCAGCTTTGGAGAGAAGTCCAGGAGAATGCAGTGGGTTCAAAATTGAAGAAAAAAGTTAAGACCTTCAGTGGACGTTGAGGTTCCACAGGCTTTCATTGGTCATCACTTTCCACCAAATATGTAAAGCTTGCACTGATAATATCCAGAGGATTCCAACTTTCCCTAAAAATGAAGATCTGATCAGCCGTCCCAGGTCATGACTACAGAGAGTGGTTAGGAGCCTTGCTCAGGGCCCCAAGAGGTGCAGCTTAGTGATACAGGGCTTAAACCCAAAACCTTCCAATCACTAACCCAGTGCCTTATCCATTGAAAGAGTGCTGTCAGTTGGGAGTGTCCAGTTCTTAACAAAGGTTTTCTTTGTATGTGGGATTATATGACCTGAGAGGCAACATGAAGCATGGACATGTTGAGACAATGCAAGAAACCTGAAGCTCCGTTTACAAGATAAAGTCAATTCTGTACCTCCCCATCAGTTTTTTATGATTGTCGACAGTTTGTTTCCCCAAACATTCAGCTGAAACACTTTGCCATGCCTCTTGTAAAACCTGCCAAAGATGTTCTTTACTAGTTGAAGTTTGCGATCCAGTTTCTTGTGATCCAGCTTATCCCAGAGCAGTTTAATCGGATTTAGGTGTGGTGACTGTTAGATAACATTCTAGACGACTGTTTGCTCTCGAAATATCCGTCAATTCAGCTCATTTTCTTGTTGTACGGTGAAGTCGGTTCCAATGAACCACAATCCAGATGTATGAAGTATGAAATGGTTGCCATGTTGGTTTCTTTTACTTTCTGTAATCAATCTCCAAACTTCCCTTCTCCAAAACAACCCCAAACTATTAAGCTTCCACCTAAATGTTCGACTGTGGGGGTGAGGAAGTTTGATCAGATCTTCTCTCCTGTTCTCCACAAGTTCTTCTGTTAGAGCTGTTAGATGTCCAATTTGGACTCCAAATAACTTTTTTCCAGTCATTCACTGTCCAATTCTTGTGTGTTTTTGGCTTTATCTTTTGCATATAACCAAAAGGAACACGTGTGTCAAAGACAACAAAGACTAGATGTTTAAAAATTGGATGGATGGATGGATGGATAGATAGATAGATAGATAGATAGATAGATAGATAGATAGATAGATAGATAGATAGATAGATAGATAGATAAATGGTGAAATGAATTGGCCTCTATCTGTGTGTAATTAGCATGGTTATTTTTACACACTGTGTCCCTCACACTAGAATTAAATAGATACCAAAGTCAGAGCGCCTGGAGCGATCTTGGCTGCACAGAAGTAAACGCACTCTGGTTAAAAGGAACTATTAAAAATAATTATGTAAATAAATAAAAGGTCCAATACGAGCTCTTCAAAGCCTTCCTCCAGTGTTTGCATTGCGTGACACACACACCCACCAGGGTATGACAAAGAGTGTAAAAAAATAACTATTGTGGTTTTTAACATCTGTTTTTAAAGTATAGCTTCTCATTATGCAATTTGCAGAGCAAGTCCACTATCAAATGTGGATGGTCCAGGTGTAAAAAAAAACCCAGACAGGCAGACATTCATTAGTGTATAAACTCTACTGTAAGACAATGTGCATGTTAGACGAATTTCCTCATCGTGACAACATGACAATTTTTTCAGGTTCATTGACATTGCAGGATGCAAGTTTCTTTCCTCCCTCCATCACATCCTTACCACACCCATGACAGAGGGTTTAATTATGGGCATCTACCGCACACAGTACACACACACACACTGCACTGATGAGATTGGGAGCATTAACACAGCGTCTTGTACAAGCTTCACGATGAGAAGAGCGATCATTTTTCTTCTGCTTCTGGCTGTGAGTAGGAATGGTTTTGTTTAAGTAGAGTTTAAGCTAATTTACATTATATTTTGCTGTACTGCACACCTACACTGCTTACTGCATCATATTTTAATCTGATTCAGCTGCCACTTGGATCATCAGATGGTCAAATTTTGAAAAAAATCGCTATTTATTATTTTATATATTAAACCCAAAGTTATATATATATTTTTTTTTTTTATTTTTTTATTGTCTGCTTATTCTATAAAAATGTAAAAATGAGGCAAACCTTAAAATGTAAACTGAAGGATTGTAACGTGGCTTTTGCCAGTAATTTATTAGACTTGGCATAACTGCATAACGTGATCAGTGTGTGTAAGAAATGTGTAAGGAAATACAGAGGTTTTTTTTCCTCTTTACACTGGCTATTTTCACCTACTGCATTTGTTCAACATTTTCCTTACAGAGTCAAAAAAATTCTAATTTCCACATCACTTTGGTTAAATATATTTTATTCAATTATTTTATTTAATATTTGTCTGTTTTTGAAATCGAAAGTATGTAATTGGTCGGAGTACCATAACAGTAATCTGACAGGTTTTGTCTCTAATTCCTATGAACTCTGCTGCACTGAAACATTATTGCTATTTCACCTTAACCTTTAGCCTGGAGGTGACTGGTGCACATGTTTTGTACATTTATTGTCCTCCAGAAGGTTTGGAAGGGCATATTTTTATTAAAATATAAATATGAGATGACCGTTTTGAATTGTAGCTTTCGTTACATCTGGATGTCTGAAACAGCTTAGAACATGGCACAGTGGTTTTCGGACTGTCCGATCCGTTGATTTACTCCGACGCTGCCAGGATGTTCACTGTACTGTAAAGTTTATAAATACTGTAGTGTAAACTGCTCTATTTTGCTAAATGATGTACAGTAATTTACACTGTTAACACATTACAGTGCACTACCCCTTAGTGAGCTCCATTCTTCAAGACTCCTGGGAAGGCCAGACCGTGCATCGACTTCCCATATTTTTTAATTACAATGGGTTAAAAGGAGCGCATCTCCATCGTAAGACAGGGAATACCTCTATATATACACCTCAGACCATTTACACATACATTTCACCAACATTTGAAAAAAGCTGCAGTAAAAAGCCTTGAAAAACTATTTCAACTGATTTTTGTTTGTAGAACTTTCAGCAATAGATAATAGTCTCAAAACAGCTTTTGTGTGTGTGTGTGTGTGTGTGTGTGTGTGTGTGTGTGTGTGTGTATGCATGTGTAACTGCATAAAGTTTTTCACACACTGCCTTCTTCAAACTGCTGCTGTTCTTTTTTGTCTGTCATTTTATTCTATATTAAATGGACATTTGGTGAGGAGGATGAGGTTCCACTTTTGAGTTTGGTTTTCTTTGTCATGCCGTCTCAGAGAGTTTTTGCTAAACTTTACATTCTTTTATAAGCTGCTTTGAGACAATATCTATTGAATGTGTTCTACAAATAAAAATGAATTGAAATGCATTTTGATTGAAGGCTTTGTGGCAGCGTGTTCGGGTCATTCTCTTGCCGCACAATGAAGTTCCTCCTAATTTGATTGAATGCGTTTCACTGTAAATGATCAGACAGAATGGGTCTGTGATCTCCTGTGATCATTCTGCTGCTCCATCATGAGTTCCATCATTAATAAAGACTAGTATACTCATTCTAGAAGCATGCAAACTGAAGCCATAACAATTTCCCGACCATGTTTTATGATTTGTATGCTTTGGATCATGAGCAAATCCTTTCCTTTCTTTACACTTTGGTCTTTGCATTCCTTTAATCGAGATGAATCCGGTTCCAGAAGTTTTGTTGCTCATCTTTGTGAATTCAATCCAACCTGATTGTATCTTCTATATTTCTGCATATATCTTCCTCAAATGTTGGATTGCAATAGCTTCATCCCTGCTCTGTGGGGGTTCTTGGTGATGATACTACTGACTGCTGTTTTGAGTTGTTATTTATGGTTTTGATAGTGTTTGTCATTTCTGTTTTACATTTAAATGAATTGCTGGTTGTTAATGCACTCGTTTCTTTTTGAGACATCTCAAAATCTCTCTCCTCAGATTTGTTTGGAGCGATCTATCACTCATTGCTAAGCATTTTAACCTCGTTTCCTTTTACTCACTTTTAAATGTTCCGCCATTTCGATACTTTGTGACCTTAACTTAAAGCACTAATTATCATGTCATATAGAATGACGGAATAAAGCAAAACAAGGAGAAAAAATGTTGTAAATTATGTCATCAAAAAAGGCGACGAGCTCAAACGTGTCTGAGTATTTCAGAAAAAACACCTCGAATTTTTCGGGTCGAGCCCCTCCTGAAAAGAGTCTCCTTCCACAATGAGCAATATAAAAGGTGGTCAGAAATTTGCATGGCTTTTCAGAATGTCACATTGACACCATTTTGCCTGAGGGCTTGTGCCATGGTTTAGAGTTCCAACGAAAGCGTTTATTATTTATTATTGCAGCGTAAATACTTACAAGGAAGTCAAGCAGGAATGAAGACAAGAAGCCTTGAGGGCTAAACAAAAGCTACTGTATAAATATACTCTGCCGGTTTTGAACCGCGAGTAGTTTCGTAGTGTTTATGGCAGTAAAAAAGACTCACAAACACGGATTGTATGAGCTATAAAATCTCCAGTGTACCTAATTACATTGGTTAAATAAACATTTTTAACATTATGCAATAAATGACAATCCAAAGTAATATTCCAAAAAACATGCCCGAGCTCCAGGACTTTATTACTGGGCTGTTCCAGGAACAGATGTATTTATAATGATGTCCTGTGCCACTTATATAACTGTAATTACACATACGGTATGTTGATACTATTTATATAATTAAATTCTTTCACTTGCACTTGAACTCATCAACATTATAAAATGCTTATCCAGAAAAGGTGCGGGTAATGGGGGGAGGGTGTGTGTGTGTGATGAATAGGGTGAATACAGTGGGGCCACCAATTTAAAAAGATGAGAGAGGTCTGTAATTCAACATAGGTACACTTCAACTATGAGAGACAAAATGAGAAAAAAAATTCCAGAAAATCACATTGTCTGATTTTTAAAGAATTTGTTTGCAAATTATGGTGGAAAATAATTATTTGGTCAATAACAAAAGTTCATCTCAATACTTTGTTATACACCCTTTGTTGGCAATGACAGAGATTAAAGGTTTTCTGTAAGTCTCCGCAACGTTTGTACACACTGTTCCTGGTAGTTTGGCCCATTCCTCCATGCAGATCTTCTCTAGAGCAGTGATGTTTTGAGGCTGTCGCTAGGCAACACGGTTTTTCAACTTCCTCCAAAGATTTTCTATGAGGTTGAGATCTGAAGACTGGCTAGGCAACTTCAGGACCTTAAAATGCTTCTTACGAAGCCACTCCTTGTTTGCCCGGGCGGTGTGTTTGGGTTTATTGTCATGCTGAAAACGTTTCATCTTCAATGCCCTTGCTGATGGAAGGAGATTTTCATTTAAAATCTCACAACACATGGCACCATTCATTCTTTCCTTTACACGGATCGGTCGTCCTGGTCCCTTTAAAAAAAAAACAGCCCCAAAGCATGTTTCCACCCCCATGCTTCACAGTAGGTATGCTGTTCTTTGGATACATCTCAGCATTCTTTCTCCTCCAAACACGACAAGTTGAGTTTGTACCAAAAAGTTCTATTTTGGTTTCATCTGCCCATATGACATTCTCACAATCCTCTTCTGGATCATCCAAATGCCTTTCTAGAAAATTCAGACAAGCCCAGACATGTCCTGGCTTAAGCAGGGGGACACATCTGGCACTGCAGGATTGAGTCCCTGGCGGCGTAGTGTGTTACTGATGGTAGCCTTTGTTACTTTGGTTCCAGCTCTCTGCAGGTCATTTACTAGGTCCCCTGTGTGGTTCTTGGATTTTTGCTCACCGTTCTTGTGATCATTTTGACCCTACGGGGTAAGATCTTGCGTGGAGCCCGATCGAGGGAGATTATCAGTGGTCTTGTATGTCTTCCATTTTCTAATAATTGCTCCCACAGTTGATTACTTCTGTAGGTAACCAAATACTTATTTTTCACCCTAATTTGCAAATTAATTCTTAAAAAATCAGACAATGTGATTGTCTCTCATAGTTGAAGTGTACCGATGATGAAAATTACAGGCCTATAAAATATATATATATAATATATAAATAGAACCTGTGAATGTACCATTAGCAGACCAGTAGTTTTAGACGTGAACATTTCTGCTCAGTATCTGCTTGTGTTCAAGTTCCCTATGTTTTCAGCAGGAGGCTCAGACTTCACTCGGCGAACCGAGGAGTCTGGAGAAGAAACAAGAGAAAAGTGTATGTATTTAATATAAAAAAAAAAACTTTCTCTCACCATCTTACATTTATTACAACCTTTTTAAAAAAACATGGCACTTTTTAATGTAGCGTGATTAATATTATAATTACATTTTTTCTTTCTAAGGAGAAAGTTCTCATTCGATCCAAGAGAACATGGGTGCTGTCTACATTTGAACTCGATGAGGAAATTGATGGACCTTTTCCACAACTTTTCACAGAGGTACACATATATATATATATATTAAGTTAAACTTTTAAACTTCATATTATATTTGTATTCATTTGATTTTACTTTTATACACTATATTTCCAAAAGTATTTGGTCACCTGGTCAATAATTAGGTATGTGATTTTTAAGCATCACTTTCCACATTTAGTCCCAATTTGCTCTTATAAATTCCTTCACTCTTCTAGGAAGATGTTCCACTAGATTTTGAAGTGTGCTTATGGATATTTCTGTTTATCAGCACACAAGTGTGTTATGAAAGGCAGGTACTGATGTAGGTGAGGAGGTCTGGGGTGCAGTCAGCCTTCACAGTCATCCTAAAGGTGTTTAGTAGGGATGAGATCAGAGCTCTATAGCAGGCCACTCAAGATCTTTCTTTCCAAAGCATGTAAATCAAATCTTCAAGGAGCTCACTTTGTGCACAGGGGCATCAGCATGCTGGAACAGGTTCGGGTTTCCAAGTTCAAGTAAATCCAAAATTTGATTATAGCGCCATCTAAAGACGCTCTGTACAATTGAGTGCCTCTAGATTTGTAGTAACAGTTTGGATGAGAATCACTTATGGCAGGAAAGGTTAGATGTCCCAATACTTCTACAAATATTGAAATGTATAAGACACCAGTGTATCAAATGCAATTACGCAAACTGCCTCGCTGTCTAAAAATGTGGACGTGTAATTTCTAAAGATGTAGTATTTCTACATGCCGCAGCAAACTAAAAATAAAGTTATACTTACATCAGGCTGCTACACATATAATGTCAGAATTTTTACCAGTTTTAGAATGAAATGCAGTGAAACTCCTCTTACTTTTGACTCTTTTGGCTCCAGTTGCACAACGATCAACACCTAAACACTTCCCACAAATTCCGCATCAGTGGCCAGGGTGTGTTGGAGGAGCCAAAGAATGTCTTCGATCTTCGAGAAAAGACTGGTAAAATCTACATTCAGAAGGCCATAGACCGGGAATTATATCCCATTTTAAAAGTAAGCCATTGTTTAAACCTGTTTAATGTTTGTTGTGTGTTTTTTTTTTTTTTTTTTTGCTATTTTCCCCCCATAATATTCATATATTCATTTTTTTATAATTAGGTACAGTTTGATGTGCTGGATGACCAAAACAATTTGCTTGACAAAACATTGGCTTTCAATGTAATCATAAAAGACAAGAATGACAATGCTCCTCTTTTTACACCCAATGTTTTAAATGTAAAAGTTCCAGAAAACATAAAAGAAGGTAAGAATCACAGTATATATACATATATATTGATTGATTGATTAATTGATTGACTGTTTGATTGGTTGATTGATTGGTTGATTGATTGATTGATTGATTTGTTGATTGATTGATTGATAGATTGGCTGATTGATTGATTGATTGATTGATTGACTGATTTATTGATTGATTCATTGAAAGAAAAAAACAATGCAAAGAAATACAGTTCCTTTTACTCTGTTTATCACACGAGGATGTATAAATCAGGCTGGTAAATTGAAAAGAAATAAAAAGTTTTAATTTAATTAAAAATGTTAATTTGCATTTAAAAAAACATATTGGTCTTAATACAGTACAAATCATGTTTACCTGCGTTTATATTTCCTATATCTAATCACTGCTCTCTCTGCATTAGGTCTGCTTCCATTTTCACTGCACGCGAGCGACAAAGACGAGCTGGACAATGACAACTCTCGTATCTCTTTAAGCATCGTGTCCCAGGACCCACCACTGCCGAAAGTTTACATCGAATCCTTCTCCGCCGTCCAAAACTCCATCACCGCAAAGTTCGCCTTCACCGGCTGCTTCGATTTCGATGTGAGTGTGACACGGTTTTAACCACCCATCTGTCCAAACGTAAAGCAATGTACACGTATTGTTTCTGTTTATACTGAAACCGATTGAACACTAAAGTCGGAAAAAGTTCGACTTGATTTAATGTTCTGTTACTGTTAAATGGCAGAAATAGGATATGTGGTGTATGCAGTGCACAGAGGTGAGAACATGAGTTCAAATCCCAGCACCACTCATCTGCCATTGCTGGGCCCTTGAGCAAGGCCCTTAACCGTCAGCTGCTCAGTTAGTTGTATAAATGAGATTATTATAAGTCGCTGTGGGTAAGGAGCGTCTGCCTAATGACTTTAATAAATCAATAAATCAATGTGAACATTGGTGTGGGAGGTGGTAGCTTAGTGGTTAGGTCATTGGACTTTGGATCTGAAGGTCATGAGTTCAATGCCTCTGAGCAAGACCTTTAACCTCTGCTAGCTTCTGGGCATCTGCCAAATGACATAAATGTTATTGTAATGTATTTATGGAAAAGTATATATCAGTAGAAGAATGCTGAGCCACCAGGCAGAAGGAAAAGAGGAAGGCAAAAGAGCAGGTTTATGGATGTAGTGAAGGAAGACATGCAGGTGATTGGTTTGAAAGACTTCTTAAAACTTGAGTTTCAGTGGTGCTGTATCATGGCTGACCCCAGCTTCCTACTATGGCTTGGATTTGTAAAGAAAGCCAATTTTTTAATATATATATTTCTGTGATGTACATGTGACAGTTTTTTTTTCTTTTTTTTTTTTTAGAAAATAAAGACTTATAAAATCCTCGTCGAAGCACGAGATCACGGAACACCACAACAATCCTCCACTGCGACAGTTTTCCTCGCCATCACCGATTCCAACACTCACGCACCAGTTCTCACTGCTAATAAGGTAAAGATTTGAAAATCTCTGGTACAGTGGCACTGGATATACTGGACTCTAATAGGCTGCGGACTTGCTGAGTGTTTTACTTCATCAGCCCATATAGGGGTTTAAATATAACAAAGATGAGGGGCAAATGTTTAAAAGGCATAATTAACATGTGTAAATATTAATATCCCTAAGATAGAGACTTGAAAAGCTCCTATTGTGCAACATAATGCTTTGAAGTGCATGTTTAAAATCTCCTTTAATTATATCAATAAACAATTAACTAACTATCTGAACTACAAAAATACATTATATCTACAAGAAATTGGACAACCGACTTTTTCAGCTATAGGTTTTTTTGCCCAAACTGTCCCCACAAATTTGAAAGCACACATTTATATAGAACGTCTTTGGACGTGTACATTAGCATGAAATTTACAAATCACTTGGGTTCGGAGACTCAACCCTGTTTCAGCATTACAATGACCCTTAAAGCAAGCTCCATGAAGATATGCTCAACAAAAGCTGGAATGGAAGATCTCCTGCTATAGAGCTCCAAAAACACTGGATAACTTTGGGGTGAATGTGAATACTGACTGCACCCCCAGGCCCCCTCATCTTCTCACCTTCTCACCTTCATCAGTACCTGACTTTACCAACACCCTTGTAGCTGAATAAGCAGAAATCTCCAAACTAATTGGGTGGAACATCTTCCCAGAATAGTGAAGGGTAATTATAAGAGGTGATGGGGGCTGAAAGGTAGTTGGTATATTGACAAACGAGCTACCAATCTTATGGTCCGTTGTCTACAAACTTTTGTCCATGTAGTAGATTCAAAATGATGCATCTGTTCTTTTAATCCTACTGTTTTTTTTTTTTAAGAATGACATCACCACATTAGATACAGTATGCTTGCCAAGAAAGTTGGTTATAATAATATATAGAGATAAAAGACAAACATTTCTGTATTAACTCAATTAACATCCACATTTTTTGTCCAGCACAATGCTCAGGTTATGGAGATGGAAACCAATAAGGAAATTCTGAGGATTCCTGTTAAAGATCAGGACACGCCAAATACTCCAGGATCCAATGCAGTGTTCACTATTCTGAAGGGAAATGAGGATGGAAACTACAAGATTGAGACAGACCCAGTAACCAACGAAGGAGTGCTGAGTGTCATCAAGGTAGATGAAAGAAATAAGTGTTCTTAGTTATCCATGTTGGAGAAGTATGAATATGAACATACTATTTAGCAGAATTATGTACTTTTAGACCTTTCTTTTCTAGAAAAAGAACAATTAAGGAGCTATGTGAGGAGGAGATTCAATACATGGATCTGTATGTTCTTGTTCCACAGGGAAAGGATTATGAGAGAACGACTCTAGCCGAGCTGGAAATCGGTGTGAAGAATGAAGAGCCGTTGTTTGTATGCAATAATTGGAAGCCGGTCAGTCCACTACCAAAAGATGTAAAAGTTGGCGGCACTGCTAAAGTCGCCGTCAAAATCGTTGATGTGAACGACCCCCCAGTGTTTAAAAATAAGATTCAGAAGGTTTTCAAGGCTGAGGAAGAAGATCCAGGGGAAGTGTTGTACACGCCCATAATCACAGATGAGGATTCAGATCCAAGTAAAATCAAGTAATCCATGATATTTATTATATATATAGTATCTATCTATCTATCTATCTATCTATCTATCTATCTATCTATCTATCTATCTATCTATCTATCTATCTATCTATCTATCTATCTATCTATCTATCTATCTATCTATACACCTTAATCAGGCATAACATTATGACATTATAACTCCTATCTATCTATCTATCTATCTATCTATCTATCTATCTATCTATCTATCTATCTATCTATCTATCTATCTATCTATACACCTTGATCAGGCATAACATTATGACATTATAACATTATGAGTATAATAAATAATTGGGACTGGGGTTTATTAGGCAGCAAGTGAACATTTTGTCCTCAAAGTTGATGGTATTTAAAAATGGGCAAGCGTAAGGATTTAAGTGAGTTTGATGAGGGCCAAAGTGTGACGTCTAGATGACTGGGTCAGAGCATCTCCACAACTGCAGCTCTTGCAGCTCTTGCGGGCTGTTCCCAGTCTGCAGTGTTCTGTCAGTATCTGTTTAAAGTGGTCCAAGGAGTAAACAGTGGTAAAAGGGTCGTGGGCGGCCGAGGTTCATTGATGCACGTGAGGAGCAAACACTGGTCCGTGTGGTCCGATCCAACAGATGAGCTCCTGTAGCTTAAATTGCTGAAGAAGTTCATGCTTTTAATTCTTTGACGGGTCATGATTGTTTTTGCAGCAACAGGGGGACCAACACAATATTAGGGAGTTGGTCATAAAGTTATGCCTGATCAGTGTATTTATATATATATACTGTATATACACACATAAAATACTATCCAATAACTGTTTGTTGATCCAACAAAATAACTGTGTGCGCATCAAGGTATGAGCTGGTAGAAGATCCGGCTAATTGGATGTCTATGGACCCAAAGACAGGCAGTATTTCCCTGGTCAAGAAGATGGACAGGGAGTCACCGTATGTCCGCAACAGCACCTACACTGTCGTGATGCGAGCAATCGATGATGGTACGCTCTCCTACCGTAAACTTTCATCATTTTACGTTCGATTGGAATCTATAGGTTGACTGTGCAAACACATGAACCTCAAACAAATAGGAAATTTGCTGTTATTGTGAGGTGTAATTATTGATATATTGATGCATTTTGTGAACAAATGTGTCTGTGCTGTAATATTAATGAATGGCATAATAGTCATATGCAGAGTATTTGTATCTTCAAAAACTTTCTCCCCATTCCACCTCACTTAATATGGCCAGATTGGGTTCCTCTCTACTACACTAAGCAAGTGCGTTAAGGTTCTTGTGTAAGAACCTGAGTGTCCTGCAGAAAGCCCTGTCCTCAACCGCATTGAACACCTTTGCGATGATTTGAATCATCAAGAGTGGAATTGATTAAAACAGAAAAGAGGAATTAAATCTGGAATGGGATGTTCAACAAGTGCATATGGGTATGATAGTCAGGTGTCCACAAACACTACCATCTACCAAAACTAATCATGTCCACTTGCTGTTCTCTTTATGTCTTTGTCATTGTTTGGTGTCTCAGGGGAGCCTCCTGCCACAGGGACAGGAACTCTGGTGATTTCTCTAAGTGATAAGAATGATAATACACCACGTCTGGTCTCCAACACGTTAGTGATGTGCGGGAACAAAGTTGACCGGGTGAAAGTGACTGCCGAGGATGCGGACGTGTTTCCGTTTAGTGGACCTTTCGCCTTTACATTTGGAAAAGAAGATCAGGAGCTGATGAGCCAGTGGAAGCTTGACACAAACATAAGTAAGCATAGAGAACAACTGGTTTAAAAATTCTATGGTCTAAATATTGACCACATTGTTTGCTTTTATTGCCTGGATGTCCTCTGTATTTGTAAAAAAAAACAACAACTAATTTCTGCTTCAGAGTCTGAAACTTTTTTGATTTGCCGGAAGCCTCTGCCATTTTTGAACTACACAGTTCCACTGAAGATTGTGGATCTTCAAGGTGGAGTAGGATACGACGACTTGCATGTGGTGTTGTGTGACTGCGGTGAAGGCGATGGGTGCTTGCTATCTCCTCGAACTTCCAGGCTCCAAGCAGCAGCCATAGTAATTATACTGGGAGCGATAATGTTGATGATTGGTGAGTCTGTTTATATATATGGAAATATTCCATCCCACTTTCTCTTTTATCAATGTTATGTTGCCACTTGATACTACAATCATTCAAAATGCTTTTCTTTTTCTTTAATCTGCATTTCATAATAACGAGGTGAAAACAGACATCTACAAATTTCTGTAAAACAAACAAAAAAGTCATAAGTATTTAGGCGTATTTACTCAGTACTTAGTTGAAGCCCCTTTGGCAGCAATTACAGCCTCAAGTCTTTTCTGTGTATGGTGCAACAAGCTTTACACACCTGGACTGGGGGATTTTCTGCCTTTCTTATGGCAAATCCTCTCAAGCTGTTGGATGTTGATCGTCAGCGGACAGCTACTTTTAGGTCTCTCCAGAGATGTTCAATAGGGTTGAAGTCAGGGTGAGTGGTAGCTCAGTGGTTAAGGCTCTGGGTTACAAATTAGAAGGTCAGTCGGTTCATGCCCTGTTATCACCATGCTGCCACTCCTGGGCCCTTGAGCAATGCACTTAACCTTCCGGGGGCACCACATCATGGCTGACCCAAGCTTCCACACAAGAATTTCTCTATGCTATAATGTATATGTGACAAATAAAGGCTATTCTATTCTATTCTATTCTATTCTATTCTATTCTATTCTATTCTATTCTATTCTATTCTATTCTAATAAGTGCTCTGGCTTGGCCACTCTAGGATTTTTTTCTTTAGAAATTGTCCCTAAGCCACACTGTGTTGTCTTTGGTGTGTGTTTAGGGTTGTTGTCATGTAGGAAGATAAACATTTGGCCCAGTCTGAGGTCCTGAGCTTATAGGACTTAATTGAGGTTATCTCTGTACTTTGCTCCATTCAGGTTTCCTTAAACCTGACCAGCTGCCCAGTCCCTACTGCAGAAAAACACCACCACAGCATGGTGCTGCCACCATCATGCTTCACTTTTTGGATGGTTTTGGGCAAGTGATGGTCGGTGCCTGGTTTCCTCTGGACATAGCATATAGATTTGAAACCAGTTAAATCTTGGTTTCATCAGACCAGAAAATCTTGTTCCATACAGTCTGAAAGGTCTTTAGGACTTTCATGGGTTTTGCACCGAAGAGAGGCTTCCGTCTAGCTACTCTGCTATAAAGCCCAGCTATATGGATGGTTGCAGAGATGGTTGTTCATCTATTTTTAAAGTACAGTTTGTCTGCAAATGAAATCTACACAGTCTCTCCATTACCCTAGATGAGGGGTGTCCAAGCTATTTTCCTGTACTGCCTTACTTTTAATGCATCTTATTCCTAAAAATCAATCAAATGCAGGTAAATTACGTTTGATAGTTGAACATGTTTGAAGGAAAAAAGTCTCCATCAGAGTTCTCCATTAGTAGATTTCCATTTTATTTTTTACAAAACAGATTGCCAGGTAATTCTCTCAGTGACAGCCTCAGATTGGCACGTCTCTTTTGTTCTGCCATTTCTGGTGACCCTGAGCAAAAATATGTTCTTTCATTGCTTGCCTTGTGGAGGCGCTGCCTTGTTCAAGACAGTAGGTCCACCTAGTGTTGAAACTCAGAAGTCTTTTCTTCCTCTTCTTTCGGCTGCTCCCATTAGGGGTCGCCGCAGTGGATCATCGGTCTCTATACTACTCTGTCCTTAACATCTGCCTCTTTCACACCAACTACCTGCATGTTGCATTCTCCTTCCTGGTGGCTCCATCCTCAGCATTCTTATACCTATATACCCCATGTCCCTCCCCTGCACATGTACAAACCATCTCAGTTGGGCCTCTCTCACTTTGTCCCCAAAACATCCTACACGCGCTTTCCATTTAATAAACTTGTTTTTAATCCTGTCCATCCTCTTCACTCCTAATGTAAACCTTAACATCTTCAGCTCTGCTACCTCCAGCTCCACCTCCTGTCTTTTACTTAATGCCACTTTCTCTAAACCATAAAACATCTCAGGTGTCACCACAGTCCTATAAACTTTCCTTTTCACTCTCTCAGATGTTCTTCTATCACAAATCACTCCTGCTATCACTCTTCTCCACCCACTCCACCCTGCCTGCACTATTTTTTACTTCTCTAGAAGATAGACTATTATATTTTTAGACTTTGATATGGGCCAAAAGTAGTCAAACACCAGAGATATTTATCTTTAAATATCTTTATTAAAAATAGGATTTGATCTACAGAGGGTTAAGGACCTTGCTCAAGGGCCAAACAGTGGCTGTTTGGCAATACCAGGGCTTGAACTCACAACCTTCCAATCAGTAACCCAGCGCCTTAGCCACTGTACCATGTACAGTTTTATTTTTAAACTGGTGCATGGTTAGAAAAGGTATAAATGGTAGGCAGCCTCATAGAAGTGCAAAATGGGATGGACTGATACTGCAGCTCTACATTCCACACTGATCTGACTCATCATTTCTTAATTACTCATTTGAATATAGAGGCAATTATTTACCAAGCTTTTTTTTTTTTTTTTTTTTTTTTAGTGCTGCCCTGCTCGATTTTCTTCTGCGAAAAAAACAAGAAACAATTCAAAGGATTTGAAGATGTTGAAAATTCCCAAAGACTGATGAAATTTAATGAGGAAGGACAAGGTTCTTTTGACCAGGTGTGTGCAATACAGTCGTATGTACATGGTTATATGGTTTATTAGAGCAATTATCTACTCCTGAGTGTCTATAATTGTTATCACTGGGAGGCCAATAGAATATATATTTGTTTTTTTATTTAGCTATTATATTGGAAAATGCTGGACTTAGACAAAAATGTCTAGCTGTAATAAATACATGTTATATACATTAGAAATGAAAATAAAAATGGTAGTAATACTAATGGTAGTCGTTTTACCCTTTCAACATTTTAGTGGGGTAATTAATATTTGCAGTAAGTACAAAGAGATAATCTCGTTCCTCCAGGTTTTCTAGTTTCCTCCTACTTCCTGAAACCATACCAGTAGAATAAGTATTTAAATATGTGTGAATGTGGATGGTAGAGGAGCAATCTCATGAACTGCTGTTTTTTTCCAGTGACCAGTGTTTCCTGGACTGATACACATCGCGTATTAATAAATGACCACAATTTACCTTTTTTTATTCTGTTTTCAGTATTTTTATATAAAATGGAAACAACCGGTGAAACCTAAACACGTGCGTATTAATAATTTAGATTTTTCCAATTCTTTTTTAATTATTATTCTAACTTACTCTGAATCAACACAGCTTATGCTTCCTAACCACCTTAGACAATAAGTGTAACAACATAATATTTAAAATACATTTTTTTTCCCGCCAAATATACTTATATCTCAGCATAACAGCACCAAGAGATAAATCTAATAAAATAAAATGGTGCAATAAAGCATTTTACTCAAGTTTCTTATTTCGCGCTACAGTAACCTTCCTGAACTAGCACTAATTTACCCTAATGTATACTTTACATGATGTCATCCCACTGTTCTGCATCCTTCCCAGAGTTTCTGATCCTTTATTGATCATCTCTTACCACTTAATTACATAGTGAACATCCCAGCCACCTTATCTTAGAGCTTAAATGTCTCCATTTGTTTCTATTCCACACATTATGCTAACTTTACCTTGCCTACCTTCTCTACTATATCCTATGGGGGTCAGATCTTATTGAAAAATGGGTGCAAGCAAGCAGAAGCTACACCTAAAGTTGTTAAAAGCAAAGATTAATAGTTTGAACAGATGAAATCAGGAATGTCTTCTGCTTGATTGGAATTCCAACCTCTGTTCACACCAGCAGTTGATGAATCAGATTGTAAAAAAAAAAAAAAAAAAAAAAAAAAAAACACCCGACTAACGCTATTACACACACTACTATAATCTAATTCACCAACTTCATTCTATCAAACATTTACTACACCAACTGAAACTGCTGGATTCTGATTTATATTTTCTTGTTTTAGCCTGTAAAATCTTTTCAGCCGGATGATGCTGTGTATCTAAATTCCATGATGAAAGACACTGTTAAGGTGTGTACTTACAGTATATAACACACACACACACACACACACACACACACACACACACACACACACACACACACACACACACACACACACATTATTGTTTTATCTTAACCTATGACATTTGTGTAATTTTTTTTTACAGCACTTACTGACACACACACACACACACACACACACACACACACACATTATTGTTTTTTTTTACAAGCACTTACTGAATCAGATTGTGAAAAACATATCTCACGCTATTACTGTACCCACACAACTATAACTTTATTTACCCAACTCCATCCTACCACACATTTACTACACCACCTAAATTCTGATTTATATTTTCTCCCTTAAGCCTGCAACATATTTTCATCTGAACCGCAACATTTGTCTAAACAACTTGAAGACAGACGCTGTTACGGTGTGTATTTACAATATATAGTCACTTACATATTTAGCAATACTTATGTCTTTTGCATCATGTATCCGTGTTTTTCCAATATTTGCCGACTATTTGTATATATTTGAAGAGAGTTACTGTCACTTAATGTTTTTTATGCTGTCCCCCCATTTTGTACAGGACACCAAGGTCACATATGGATATGAAGACCAAGTTGATTCATGTTACTCCTATGGAACGAACAAAGTGAGTTTTACAAAGTCTCCATCAATAAACTGTTAAATACAAACTGGTTCCTAGTAATGAAGTCAACGAATATTCTATTGTCTCCAATTGCAATATTTTTCCTAAACAGTTGATCCCTAAAGAGTGTGATTATAAATCTTTAAACTATACAAAACACTGGAGAGTGAGAATAAACATGAGCACTGGAATGTGTGATTATAAGTCATGTTCTTTCTACAGTATAACTATTGTGTGTTGTGTCCCGTCAGGCATGGAGTAGAAATGGTATGAATTGGAAATCTGGCACTAGTTGGGTATGTTGTCTTGGATGTAATAATAATAATAAGAAATAATGCTAATGAAAAAACATAAAAAATCTATTTCACACAAGTTCTGTGGTTATTTTTTTCTATATTCTGAGGATAAACATGTATTTGTATTTTTCAGAGCGGACTGAGCAGAAATCTTCACACTCTAATCACTGAACAGGTAAAAACTCCCTCTTCCAAATATACAAACTTGTGCTTTACTGAAGCTTTAGTGGGCTATAATAATAATAATAATAATAATAATAATAATAATAATAATAATAATAATAATAATAATAATAATAATAATAATAATAATAATAATAATAATAATAATAATAATAATAATAATAATAATAATAATAATAATAATAATAATAATAATAATAATAATAATAATAATAATAATAATAATAATAATAATAATAATAATAATAGATAGAGCTGCAACCAAGGCATTAAAACTCATAAGAAAAGAAAAATTAGCAACATGCCCACAGAGTTTCATTCTGTTGGCCTCCGTCAGGTGAAGATACTGTATCTCATTCCATTCAGGAGTTATATCCATTTTAATGAGATATCTTCACCCAACTCAGTAAACGTGTATGAGCTCACTCGATGATCAAATGTAAAATTATTGTGGTGCTTGACCACTTGGTGGCGCTATAAGAAGGAATAAAACTAAAAACAGTTAACTGTTCATCTGTTATTCCCACCAAATTGGCTTTAGTGTCTATGTCCAATGTGTCACAAGGGTATATGAGGACATTCGCATTTATCAAAAAACATGGCCCCCATCGGCCAATGAAGTTTGAGCACCTAAGGTTAACAGAGGCCAATCGGAATGAAACTCAGTGTGCATGCTCATTATGTTTTTTGTTTTTTTTCTTATGGGCCACAATGCTTTAAATGCTTGAACCCTGGGTATCATTATTATTTTTATAAGTAGTAGTTGTAGTTGTAGTGGTTATTTGGTTGATTGGTTATTGATCCACACAACTGAGGAAGTCTTGAATCTGATTGGCCAGAAGAAGTTCATTTTAAATAACTCCTTCTATATATTGCTTCTTCTATAAAGGCAGAGCAGCTGAAGCACATATTTAAATTTTATCTTATTTCCAACATAAAACATAATACTTAAAACAGTAAAACATAGTGACGTTTATTTAACCTCTAGGAACGTTTCCAGTGTGAGAATTTTGTAATATATGCTGGTAGAACGAAGCAGGTTCTCAGGAACGCAATAGAAAATTGATGTGGAGAGCAAAATGTTTTTCTACTTTACAAATAATGTAACCTTAATATTATCTTATTCTTACTCATAATCAAGTTCTAAAAAATTACAACTACTATTACTACTATTACTCTAGATTCAGAAATTGCTCGTTAATTACAAAAAAAAACCACAGCAATAATAATAATAATAATTAATAATAATAATAATAATAATAATAATAATAAAAATAAATGTTATTATTTTAATTCTCAGTTTTAAAATAATAATAATTATAAAATAATAATAATAAAATAATTAACCATTAATATTATTATTATCCTTATTATCTTTATTATTATTATAATTATTATTATTATTATTATGAAGTTGAGAATTATATCAATTATTTTAGAAATAATTTCAATGTTCAAAAAAAGTAAAAATGTAGAATTTTATGGAATTCAAAAATATAATATATGGGTCAATGACAAAGTGTTTATAGCCTCTGCGTTAATGATTTTTATTTTCTCCTGATTGTTCATTACTGCAGGTGCACAATCTAGAAAAGAAGGGGCAGCAGGACTTCCTGGAATTCCCAAAATATTATAGCTGTGAAGGAAATAACCTCAGCACCCGCGACATCGATTCACTAGACCTCTGCTGCTTTGATGAGGATTTGGACTTTTTGGATGATTTGGGTCCCAAATTTAACACTTTGGGTAAAATCTGTCAACAAACCATACAAGAGAAGAAGATCATTTTGAAATAGAAGTTGTTTTCACTCGGATCTTACACCTTTTAAAGCAGTATTCCTCACATTCAGCATGTTTTGTGGATAAAACGCCATACTCAAGAAAACTGGAGGATTTTATATTTATTTAGGAACTATACATGTTGTCTAATGAAAACAGTTCCACGAAAGCAGCAAATGCTAATTCAGCATTGATGTTTGCAATGAGGTAGAAGGTATTGTATAAGCAAAAGAACATTTTTCTACAAGTGTTGGATCTGCCAGGCAAATGGAATTGCTGGCAGATAGTTTTTATAATGCGGTAATCATTAATATACATAAATTCCTCTTAAAACCCTATTTATTTCCACTGTATGTCAGTTGTTAACATTATGCTGTGTTACTGAAAGTCAGAGGAGAAGATGAAGCTTGGTAGAAGTATAGTAGGTCAGATCCTCAGGGGAACACCACCTGGTCTACCCCTATACTGAAGACTGCAACTACTAGAAGATCTTTTTGGATAACAGTAAACTTCAAGTCACCCCAACATCAATGGTTTTCTGGTCTCTACTGTGGATTTACTTCACTATCTTCACAGACCTGTATGAAGAAGCCTTCAAACGGATGCAGAAGGTTTTGGCATTGCTGCTTCACAATACCAAGTTCAAACCTGATCTCAGTTCACTCTCTTTTACATTTATGGCATTTGGCAGATGCCCTTACAATTATCTGTTATCTGAGTAGTCTAGATGATTCCTCACTCATTGTCTGAGAACTCACACCTCATTCACAGCCGGCACTTCAGAATCAGTATCAGGTTTATTGGCCAAATTTGTTTACACACACAAGATATTTGGTTCCAGCTGTTAGTGACTCTCAAAGTACAGACTAAAACTATTCATTCAACTTGGACTACACAAGACAAAGCAGACAATGTGAGACAATATGTGAGACATTTGATCACACCCTCACCCCCACCCCCAAATACACTTCAGAACCATATGTATTGTTAAATGTATTAGGAATTTCATGTTGTAAATAAACCATCAATAAAGAATGTGGCAGTTTCATTGACTAATATTGTTGGTTTTAAAGTCTAAAATGCTGCAAATTTAAATGAGCTGCCTGAAATACTGTAACAAGGACAATGTAATAACAGATCTAATTGGAAGAGGGAGGTATTTATCTGCACAACGAAACACCTCAGCACTGGGCAGGCTTGTGACACTGCTAAACACTTTTTTTTACGTCAGAGCAAACGTAGATCGTAATTCTTAGGAAGGCTCCGCCCCTCGTGAGAATGCACGAGGTGCAAATAATCAGGAAGTAGAAGTTCAAGTGACAGTACAGTAATAAATAAGTGAAATGAAGGAGTGGGAATTTGCACAAACTTTCATCATTGTGGACAGAGTGATTAGCTCTTAGCTCTTCTCTGGATTAGCTGCTAGCGTCCTTTTCTTTGTTTTATCTGAATAAATCAATACGACAATAAAGTTAATGCGAAAAGTGAGCGGAGTGGCGGCGTGAATTTGACGATTAGAAATGTGTGTGCTTTCGGTGTGAATTATGTGTTAACTTTTACCTTTAGTGAATGCGTAATCAGATTTTTGTTAGCTAGCTAGCTTATTCGTTAGCTGTGAGTACACAAAGGAGAGGACATTTGAGTATAAACATTCTTCGTGCTAGATGCTAGGTTTGGTTGAAACCAAGACAAAATGAACCGGATGATTTTGGCGATAGTGTTGTGCATCTACCGCTTTAATCAGGAAAATGAAAAAAAAAACAATCATTAAGCATTTATAAAAAAAAAAGACTTGAACAAACTGAACTGGATATAAAAAATTATATCAGAATGGATCTAGAAATATATTATAATAATGATAAGTATAGATGTATTTTTTTTATAAAAGTGTGTTAAGTAGTAAAGACAATGCAACCCAAAAGCAAAGGGCGGTAACTTTTCCCCCGAGGTGTTGGGTGAAGGTCGTTGGACGAGTTTGTTTCACTGCGAGAAAGAGCTGAGCGTAGGCTTCGCGTGTGTACTTCAACAACAGTCACCTGCATTTTGAGACGTACTAAAACTTGGCCTCACTTGTAAAAAACGACAATGACGAGAGCACAGATGAACACACACACACACACACACACACACACCTTCTTACATGCTGCTAAATCAGTGTCGTTTTGTTGCCACAGGCGTAAGTTCACTTATAAACAGTAGAAAGGTAGAGGCTCACGTGCACAACTGCCAAAGTTTAATGACACTGGGCTTAAAATGCTCTTCACTAAAAGGCTCACACACACACACACACACACACACACACATATATATATATATATA
>MU564352.1:7423833-7435712 GCA_024362625.1 Silurus asotus | reverse complement strand
ATATATATAATTTCTTTTTAGTCATTTAAAGAAAATAAGGGGAAAAAATATCTTAACAATGTCCTAATTATCGAATATTAGCTGTTATCAAATTGTTATAACAAGTATAAGACAATGAAATGTTTATCTACACAAATTTCCTGATTTTAAGCCTAAAATCTATTGTAATGTATAGAATAAGCAAAATGATCTGCGAGGAAAATAAGACAATTTTAAGCTTTAAATTAAACTACAATTTGTTTCAAATCAATCTAATCTAAATTTCCCAATAAAATGTAAATTTTTTTCCTGTTTTGCTGTGGAAATGTTGTGTGTAGAGACACTTATATAACGTTTGTCAAATGAGACATTAGTCACGTTTTCAGTATAAAGGACTTTGCGGTTCATCGGTTACATGACAAGCCGCATTTTCTGCCTTATTAACCTCAAGCGAGATCTAGAAGAGAGACAACCTTGGAACCGACACTTTATACCTGCTATAATGCGAGTGAGAACACGTGCCGACTTGTTTCACGGATGTTTTTATAACATGAAGTCTAACTGTATATGGATGAAGAAGGATAGTACACACACACCCACACACACAAATACAGGCCAAACTCAAAAAAATGGGACTATGAACTGTTTTGGAATTGCATTTATTTAATTATTTTTTCGGTCATTGGTTTGTTAAGACAGTAAAAAAAAAAAACTTGGATTGGAATTTGAGGACCAGGAATGTAGATATGGCCATTTTGAATGAATAATAACAGTGTATGAAGGATATTTTATCACTGATTAGTGCAATGTTTTTATTAGAAATCTACATTAATAACATAATAAGAATAATTAATAAAGAAATTGCTCGCACAGTTAATTGTTTGCTGTGTTATTTAAGTATCTGAAACAATTACCAGGTTTTACTTACTGCACCCAAAATATACAGGTGTCAGCGTTACAATGACAGTAATTAGTGAAGAATTCTTGTTAGTATGAAGCGGAAATTTTTTCTAAATAAAAACCTACAGCTGCCAAACAGCATCGGGGGAAACTGATAAAGTGATAAAGGAATCTCAGATCATAAAGCAGAGGTTATAGCATGAGCTTTCATCATGCTGGAACACGTTTCATTCTCATTTCAGTTATTCAGAAATTTCTCTATACGAGTGTTTGAAGCCCCCTAGCCATGATAGAAGCCGGCTCAACAGTCATCCACTTAACCCTTAAAATATCGGTTTGTACTGTCAAGAAAAAAGAAACGAGTTCACAAAATGTTCAAATGTGTCAGAAGGTGAATAAAATGGCAATGAACTGTTGATTCTTGTTTTTTCCTTATGAGAAAAAAATCCATGTGCAGAATTTTTCCTCATTTTTGAGCGCCCATGTTTACTGTATTATTGATAATTGTTGAGGTATTTATACAAAAGTTTGCGGACACCCATTCATAAGCTTCACGCTTGCTTTTTCAACGTCCCATTTGACTGTGATTCTGGAACATTTTAGGAGTTTGGGTCTCCTAGTTCATGTTTTGTGATAATAATACGAATATTAACAGTCTGCGACAATGGCGCAGTTTTCGTGAACAGTTCTGGATTTTTAACAATAATGGAACACTGCACACTTTAACAATGATGGAACTGTAATGAATGAACATTCGGTGATGAGGATGAGTTCCCTTTTGACTCTGGTTTATCTCACGGTTTCTTCCTCACGTTCAAGTTTACTTCTGAAGTGCTTTTTACATTGGAAATTGTTTCAAAGCAGCTTTACAGAACTTTAGAATGAAAGTGAAATATGTCTATTTATCCCTGAAGAGCAGCCTGGGGCTTTCCTCATGCCATCTAAGGGAGTTTGTCCTTGCCACCCACATATGGATAAGAATGTCAGAAGTATACATAATGCAGACGCTCCTTACTTTACGAACTTTCGCGGATACGAACAAGTCGAAAAATTTAAAACAGACTAGTGCCAATGAATTTTTTTTATTATTATTTTTTTTTTGTTATTTTTTTATTACTTAATACAAAATATTGTATACAGTATTTCGATTATAGCACATGGTTTTAGTATATTGTATTGCTTTTCTCGATAGTATTTATAGCTCTTACATCAGTAGGAGATATGCGTAGTCAATAACAAACACAATAACAACTTACGAACAAATTCATGGTACGAACGGTCGCGCTCGTAACGTGTTCGTACGCTGGGGAGCGTCTGTATAGCGTCTTTTTTACGCCACGTCATATTTTCAAATGATTTTTTCAAGACAGTTGTAGTTCCCTATTTCTGAACACAGGAATCATGTAGTCCACAACTGAATTACAGTTTAAGAAACATTAATTCAATTCAGTTTGTTTTTATTTGTAGGGCACTTTAATAAGTAAGCATTGTCTCACAGCAGTTTTACAGAGATAAAGATGTCTCTGTAATAAAATATAATTATAAAGTTGTATGAAATAATCTATAAGTTTAGTGTCTATATGTTTAATCCTTATATCCTTATATAAGTCCCTAATGAAGAAACTGCGAGAGGAACCAGACTCAAAACGGAACTTCATCCTCATCACCAAATGTGCATTTATTACATTTACATTTAAATTTGCAGCATTTAGCAGACGCTCATGTCCAGTTCTCGAATTGAGACAAGTCTTATGGGGGTTCCCCATTGTGTGTAATTCATATATTTTTTACTAAAATAATCTTGGGGATCCCCTAGGTCTGTTTTTTACTGCACAGAATGGTCTAAAATTGGTCATCAGCTGCCACACTTTCACTTACAAGTTTTCTTTTAAATACCTAATAAAAAATCCTGATTAAAACCTATAGTCAAGATTTATACTCCTTTTACTCAAAACCGATCCAATCAGCCAATTAAACCACTCCATCTCAAAACTTTAACCATGTCTATAACCATGACCATGTCTATATCTCACTAAGATCACACTTTTATATGGGAAGCAGAAGCTGGATAAGGTGTTGGACTTCTCAGCAGAAGGACATGAACTTAAATCCCACCACCACTAAGTTGCCACTACTGCACCCTTGAGCAAAACCTTTAGCGCTCAACTGCTAAGATAATTGTAAGTCACTCTGTATAAAGGCGCCTGTTAAACATCATACATGTAAACATTAGAGTTCCTGCTGAATCTGTGCCATTCTGAGGAACAGCTGTGAACCTGGGTCATGCTGTTATACTATGAGAAATGACCTTATCTTCAAAGTAAATCATTAACCTTTGTATCAGTGACCCTTTTTATTATCCTGATTGTGATGATTTTTCCATAACAGCAGTGTTTTATTCCATAATAATGCAGGTTAGTGCAGCAAGGCCACTGTGTGTTTGTCTATGTGTGTGTGTTACTATACTACACTATTTTCATTGTTAAATCATCATTCTGGTGTAACAGCAGAAAGTTATTGACACTAGACATGTGGCCCGCTGCAAACTATAAGTAATAACTAGCGAACAATGTAGTCATTGTATTTAATTTTTCAAATTGCAAACAAAGGAAAAAACTCTGTATATGTATAAATATATGTGTGGATACATGCAGTACCAGTCAAAAGCTTGGACATGTTTCCTCCTTCAGTGTATTTTCTTATTTTTAACATTGTACATTAATAATAAAGACAAAAAGAACACATATTGAAAGAAATTGTTAAATAAACCTGAATATGTTTTAAATTTTCGATTGTCCAAAGTAGCCACATGTTGCAATAAAAGTTCTCTGACATGTTGAGTGCTTGTTGGCAACTTTTCCTTCATGCCCCTAAACCTTCCTGAGCAAATAGAGATTCTAAAGTTGTGTTTGGTGTCATTGTCCTGCAGGAAAACTAATGATAGTCCCTATAAGTCCTAACCAGATGGGATGCCATGTCGCATATATAATTGTATATACACACATACACACACACACACACACACACACACACACACACACACACACACACACAAATAGAGGTTTATACGTTCAACCATTAACAAATTTGGTGACAATTTTCTGTCACCCATTACACAAGTTCTGATATGTAGTATAAGAATGTTCTTCTTTCTTTGATCTTTGCTCTTCTTTCTTCACACAATTCATGCAAATGGAGTATTTGTGCTTACTTGCCCAGCCAGCTTTTTTTTTGGCTCAGGTTTCAGGGTGCAGTTTTTTGTTATTATTATAAGAATTTGTAACATTTCTACTAATGAAAAAATTTAATTGCATTTTTTTTGTTATTAAGCTCTAACTTCTAAATTTTACGAGTTATACTATTTAAGCTAGAGGTAGCTAGTTACATTATACTATATGTTAAAACAGTGTTCATTTAAAAAAGATCTACACACACACACACACACACACACACACACATTTTGAACTAAAAATTATAAAATAAAAATGTCATAATTTTCTTTATTTGCCATATATTTCGGTTAAAAACAAACTATAGGCAATGAGTCTGCATAAATATAATGAAACTTGTAATGTTGCAGAAGACATATTAAGACATTCTAGACAACTTTGTACTCTCAATTATTGGCTACTGTTTAGGAAAAAAACACGTTTGTGAGTAATGGTCAAGTCCACATATTGTCTCTTATATAATATATGATAGCTGTGTTAGCACCATAGTAGCATACTGGAATACATTTTAGTGAAAACTATCTAATTATAACTAGTATTTACACGATTGCACCATTTAGCCAGGATCTACTGTCATACTGCAAGGAGAAGGAGATATAAATTAAATGTATCTATCAACAAACCTTATGTTTCTGTGCTTGTAGTCTTTTGTGTATGTTGTGTTGTGCACAGGTCCCGTTCCCACCCAGAGTTTCCAGCCTGCCTTGGTCCCTCCTCCAATTAATGACCTCATGACTGATGCCTCTATTTAGGAAAGAGAAGCCACCAGAGGAGGGTTGTTGGGGTGGTGTAGTTGTGGAATAGTTGTGGTGTAGTTGTTGTATAGTTGTTGTACAGTTGTTGTAGATTTTGTTTGGTTTAGTCATATATGTTTGTTCTGGTTTTGACTTCTGCCTGTATTTTGACTCTGAGTTTGGATTGCTCTTTTGAACTTGGTTACTTTCTGTAGATAGACACCATTGTACATATTTACTTAGTTCACTGGCAGTAGGGGTGCGGCTGCCATTTTCTTTGGGGTGGGGATTGTTCTGTGTTTTGTACTAGGGAATTTAGGAAGCTTAATGTATTTTTGTTTATATTCTTTCAGCTAAGGAAGCTTGGAAACTCAGAAATGTGTTGTTTATTTTTTTGGTCATGGCCCACCCTGGAGACAAGCAATTTTACAGTTGTGTTTATATATGCAAATAATTTCATTTGTCTTATCAATATACCAACAATTGTAGGGTAAATTCTTTGCCACTTTGATTTCACCCTGTACTTTCACCCAAAATCCAAAAAATTGATTTCAAAGCTGACTCCCTCTTCCACAAGTATCTATTGCCCCTTCAGGAAACATCAGAAGAAAAGCATCTATGGTTTGTGCGAGCTCCAACTTGACATTGACAAGGAGATCTAGAATGTTCAGAAGGGAGGAATCTCAACTTAGTGCCCAGTGGGAAAGACAATCTCACAAACAACTGAACACACCCCTGCCACAGGACACTCGGACACTCGGACACTCACTACCTGGTTATCATACTCAAGCTAAAGCTTGGAGAACAGGCAAATAAAGAGACTGGCACATCCTGCAATCATTCTGTGGCCAGAAACACTGTTCAGCCACAAATTATACAGCAGTGGTGTAAAGTTCTCGAGTAAATGCACTTCATTACTGCACTTAAGACATTATTTGTCTACTTTGCAATTTTCCTGAGGATCAAAAATATAAGCAACTTTTACTCTCTACTCACTTGCATATATATAGAATGCATTTGCATGGTAACAAAATGCATTTATTGAATACATTTGTGGCATTTGCACAGCAATGAAATGCACTTTAGCATTTGCAAGAAGTGCAAATTGTGGCAATAGTGAGCTAATTAACTTTTTGATTTATGATTCAGTAGATGTCATCTTTACTTCATTTAAACTGACAGTGAGCGTTCCAAATATAACATTTGGCACAGCAGCTTTTTCTGCCCCGGCCTATTTATTTAGCAAAAGAGAGGATATTTACTTTAATTTCATTTGTCCATTAAATACTAACGGTTCTTTTACTTTTTGTGACATGATACTGTTATTTAATTTGTTATTTAAAGAAATATTTTGACCCGATCTTTGTCTCTTTTTATTTTGACCGAATTGTTCACGCTTTGTTTAATTCTGCCATGTTGAAGAGGCTGTTGTTCTGATCTTGGTTAATGCAGTGTAGATGTGAACAAGTCGATTTGTATTTTAGGAACTAAAACCTCATAAATCAACTGTTTTTGGCTTTTCATTAACATGTGTGTCGAGGACGAGTGCATCTTTAAGCCTACATTCAATATGAGTCAAATACTCAAGTACTTAAGGAAGACTTTTACTCTCAAGTGATATTGGTATTGACTTTGAACTTGTAAGAGTTTTGCAGTCAGGTACTTTTACTAAAATAGGATTTTCAGGTAGTCTATACACCTCTGCTGTTCCCATATAAGGCCAATGCTACAGACAGCTGGTTCACGCAGAATAGTGGTACCAGCACCTACAGCAGGCAAACCAACCAAGACATTTCCAAGTACAAACCAGGGACAGAGAGAAAGAGAAAAAGAGAGAGAGAGAGGGAGAGAGAGACCACCCTATAAACCAGGTCATCACATATGACTCTCCACCAGACACCTGCAGGTCAGTAAAGGATGCAGAAATCTGCTTTATTACTCATACAACCACTACACACACCACAGAGCGCCGCAGGAGAACATTTCTGACTGCGGCAATCAAACTATATAACTCCTCCCTCTGAATGTTTAACAGCTGCTCCATGATATACAGTAGATAATATAAATATAGCTATATTTATAGATTTTTATGCCACAAATATATTGTTGATATCTTGGGCAATTATGTGCAATATTAATAATGTACAATAACTTTCATCAAAATTATTGTAGTCTTCTCTTTTACTATTGTAGACTTTTCTGCCATCTGGTTTTTCACTGCCGCTCCAAATTATTTCTGCTGCTACACATTACATTTATAGTAACTTAATATATACCATAATTCATATTTATTTCATTTTTTTGTACTTTTTTGATTAAACTTTACTTTGATCTTTTACTGTGAGCAACTGCAACCAAACAATCGCCCTATAGGATTAATAAAGTATTCTGATTCTGATATTGGCCGTGTTCAAAGTTATCCAGCACATGATCTACGTCAGCTATAATCAGGTTCTTCTACACCACAAAGACCTTCCTTTCATGTCTCCTGCCTTGAACTAGTCCCTCCAGGTCCCCTGACAAAAGGAACAACACCCATCCCCCCACACTCTCTCACGTTCATGTTCACCTACTGGTCACGTTCACTTGACTCACACTCATACCCTCACAGTATTCTAGAACTCTTATGAAGTATACGCTCTGGGTTTTCTATCGACCCTTTTATACTGTTATTTATTTTTTTATCTCAATTCAGGTTTTCTCGTCTTGCTCTTTCTCCTGTCCTCGTTCTCTCTGTTTGTTCAACACCAGACCCTTCGCCTTGACCTCAACCTTACCTTCGAAATACGTCTGTTTTGTTTGCTGCTTTAAATGAAGCTTTAAACACTGCACTTCTTGACATTTTGCTAAGATTCTAAACATGCTAGGAGCAGAAAATGTTCCATTACATTACCAAAAACCTGTTCCTGGAAATGATCGAGAAGTTTTTTTATGACAGCACATCAGCATGCTTTATTTTAACACACACACACACCCACCCACCTAGCATGCTTACATATATATATAAATACACTCCTCCTCCTCACTGTAACAGAAGACTGGTGAAGTTTGCACAGCTCCGTGAAACACACCTGGTTATTCAGTGCTACAACGATGAAGACGTGGATCTTCGTGCTTATGCTCACAGTGGTAAGTGTTCACGATGCATGTTTTCTCATTACTGCTAATGAGGTTGTTATATTTTTTGGTGAAGATCACGCTGGAATTTGGTCGTACAGAGTTGCATTTAATGATGATTCATTCGAAATGATAACGTGATGAAATCCATGCCTAATTATTATTATTGTTATTAATATTATTAGAACTATTACAAGCTGTAATTCTCTAAACATTTAGAAACATGTTGCAACAGATATGATTTATTATAATGCCTTGGGCAAGCTGCACTCAAGTCAAGTACTTAATACCTCAAAGCTTCTTTTTATACTTAATAATAATAATGATAACATGAATTTACACTTATACGCTGTTATACAACACTCAAGTCAGGTAAGAAGATAGAAAGGCTGAGGATGGGGGGTGGGTTAGGGGTGTGGTCACTACCATTTTTAGTGCTGCATCCAAGGAACACGCCCAAATTTGTCTAATTAGATTAGGTTATAAACATGAACATAAATTTAAATTGCAGATCACTTAGGACTTCGGGTGAAGTGATATTGCAATATCTAAGTTTATGAAAGAAATAAAGTTCAAATGTTTTGCACATACGTTGTACAATGATTCTATTCAAAGGCAACACTAGAAAAGAACTGAATCGAATATCATTTTTCAGAAAGACTAAAAAGCATAGTGAGGACTTTTTGAGGTATTTTTTTAAATAGAACCTAATTGAAGACAAATGAACCACGTTTATACAGAATTCATGAAGCTAAAGCTCGTCAAGATCTTTTCTCTTTCAGTTTTATTTTGAATTTTTGGATAAATAATTCACAAGACGTGAGAACTAAGAGATCGATAACTGGCAGAATGAAATCAGAGGTTTCTGGGTAAAAACTTAATTTGACCAAACAATATGTACAGATGCATCGCCTCATTCCGGGTGCATCAATTATTCATAAGGATTCCAAACAATTTCCAGAAACTGTCAATTCTTAAATTTTTTTATAAAGTTATATTATTTTATGTACGTAATAAATTTTCTCTCTCTCTTAAACATACATATGTATATATATGTACATACAGAGTGGCTCAGGGAAACAGGAATTTTTGGAACTAGGAAGTGGTGACCTTGGGCTGTTGGCATTTATTTGGAACCAGTGCGAGCTTGTTTAGAAGCTCTTGCTATTAGTTATAATGGAGCAGTGGAGTGGTGCACAATCAGCGTTCGCTGTAAAACCTTTAATAAAAATGGTGAGAGAAAGAACGGAGTTTTGGCTTTGTTACCAGTTAGGATGCCATGATCATGTCCTGCCTGCTAATATAGAAGAAATAGGCTCCGCCTTCAAAAAGTAGTCTCCAGGTGCTGTTGAGTGGCCCACAGAACAGAAACTATTGAGGTTGTTTGAGCTCCCATTGGTGAAGCCCTCACCGCTCCTGGTTCCGCAATTCCCCGTTTCCCTGTAGGTATACTGTATATGGACATACACATCACACAAATCAGCCATAGCATTAAAACCACTGTAATGTGAATAACATTGATTAACATGCGTGGGATTTATGAGGTATCGAGTGCATACGAAGCATCGAAAATATGCTAAGTGTGTGAATCCGATTTGAAGGACCACATTGTGATGTCTAGACGACTGGGTTAGAGCTTCTCTAAAACAGTCTTACGGGGTTTATTCCAGTATGCAAGGGTTCATATAAAAAGCAAAAATGCTCTAATAAAAAATAAAACCATTTACCAGTCGATAGGATTCTGAGCATCATGACTGGACTATGAAACAATGGAAGAAGGTGGCCTCGGCTGATGGATCATATTATATAGGTACCAGGATTAAATATGGGAAGAAGGCAAGCTGAAGGAGATGATGTGATACCCTGGACAATGTTCTCATGGTTAATTTGGATGTGGCTTTGACATGTCCAGTGTCATTTGCTTTATAGTAGCGTCTTTCAGCAGGAGCTAAATTGGCCTCCAAAATTGCACAGTATCCGGGGGTGACGTTGGCCCCGCCTAGAAACCTACAGAACTTACAGAAGATCTACTCTCAGAAGATCTGTTGTTGTTTAGCGTAGCACCAGGGTTTCGGAGCAACGTTGTCTCGTTTTTACTGTGTACCAATGTGTATAGTAGAAATGACAATAAAAGCCTCTTGACTTGACTTGACTTGACTTGACTTGACTTGACATGACTCTAATATCATGAAGCCAGATACCATGGTGCCATTCCATTGCCTTAATTATATTAGGCAGGTGCTTTTACTGTTTAGGTTGATCTTGATGTTTTTGCAGGTATTTTAAGACTATTCAAAGAGTATTGTATTTTTAGAGAACTCGATGACCAGAGTGGCACCTCAACATTTGCTAAGAAACATTGCAAGTCATCAAACTTTTACTGGGGTTCAATTCAGAACATTAAGTCAGTATAATGTTGCTTTATTTTATATATTAATCTGCATTTACTTTAATATTCTATATTTTCCTTGTACTAGATTTTTTATAGTTGATTTTTTTCCCATTTTTTTCCATAATGTCAGTGGCTAGCAAAGCTAAATTAGCATTACTTAGCTCAACTCAAGTCACATTATACAATGTCATTATTTATTCACAACATTTTTCTCTATAGGTTCAAAACAACACATCCTCAATTGTTCCTTTGTGTATATTAGAGTATTTACAGCCATTTGCCAGTGAATACTTTTACATTTATGGCTTCGGGCAGACGTACGTATTCAGAGCGACCTTTTCACTTATACAACTGAGCGGTTGAAGGTTATTAAGGGTCTTGCTCAAGGGCACAGCAGTGGGCTGTAGGTGTTAGGATTCGAACTCACAACCTTCTGATCAAAAGTCTAAAATCTTAACATTATTATAATATTTATAATAATAACATTATATAATAATATAATATATTCAGTTTTCTGGAAGTTTCTGCATTTTAATAGGAAGTTGGCTCTTGCCTTGGAAATAATAATGCGTTCGAATGAACACTATAATCAACATACAAGAAATCAACATACAAGAAATCAAGCAATTGAACGATGCTGTCTAGAACTTGTGCTTTTGCTTCTTCAGTCCAAGACAAAACCCATTTAATGCTCTTTGTCATAAACAAATCAAGAAGTAAAATGGTCTAATTGAATGTTTTTACAGCACACATTATTACACAATTCTGTGGCCTGACTTCACCCTAACATTTCTCATGGTGTATAAACACACATCCATCACTTCTGAAGACCTTAGAAATCATTCGTAAACATTTCAGCTTCTATGAAGAAGATTAACCATGTTGTAACTCGGCCAGATTTAGTGTGGTGTATGATAGAACACGCGATTTATGCATATGTGCTCAATACAATACATTCAACCAATGAATTATGCGACATATGTCACCTCATGGCACATACGTCAAAACGAAAAAAAACAAAAAAAAAAAACAGGTTTTAGTCAATACTTGAGCCTCAGATGAAATTACTCCAGTTTTTAAGGTCAATATATTTTTAGAGGGAGTGGTGATGTTTTAGTTTGTCTATGAATTTATACACAGCCACCCAAAGCCTTAATCCTTCTTTAAATTTAAAAACAAGGGCACTTTTTTTAGTCGATCCAGCCTGTGAGTCAAGACCTGTTGTAATCGCTGCTGTTTGGATTTAGACAATTTAATACTGTAATATAATACATGACAAATATATGATAAATATATGCGTGTGTATATGCAGAATTTCTTTTACACATGCCTCATTAGAGCGGTTCATGCTGCCCTTTTTCTGATACATCTGGAGGGAAAAAGAATTAAATTTTTCACTTCAAGTTTAACTTAAAGAATTTGGGTTCATAACTTTTGCATGACACTTAACATTTTCGCTCACCTGAGGACATGAACATATGAGGTTTCGATGTTTGTGTGTGTGTGTGTGTGTGTGTGTGTGTGGGG
>MU564352.1:7401678-7420554 GCA_024362625.1 Silurus asotus | reverse complement strand
AGTAGCTTTTTATTTCGTTATTATTGCACACTTATTTTTATGAAAGTGGCATTTAAGCATTTCATACTAAAACAAAACACTGATCATTTATAACAAGAAAACAAACAAACAAAAAAAAACATCAACTATATGAACAAACAATTTGGAGACACCTGACCATTTTTTTTTTAAAATCCCAATCTATATTTACACTCCATTTGCTGTTTTTGGAAGCGTCTTCAACAGAACCTGGCATGTTCTTATGGAGATTTGTGATCATTCAGCCACCAGATGTTAGAAGTTAGTAAGGTACACAAGTGTGATTAATAGGGCTGGAGCACTATAGTAGGATATCTTCCACTCCGAACCATGTAAAGCAGATCTTCATGGAGCTGGCTTTGTGCATAGGTGGATTGGTTTCGGTCTCCAAGTTCACGTGAAGAAAAAATTTCATGGTCACATCGAAATACATGTGCAGATACGAATAGAAACATCTGGTGTCCCAATAGTGTATAATTTCATTTATAAACATATATAATTTATCTATAAACACGTCACATTAAGTGTCAGTTTTTATTCCACGCCTGGTATTAAGATTGAGGGAAAAAATTGGATAGTGATCAGTATGTAATTGACAGTGTTGAATATGTGCTGCTGCAGCTGGTGTGAAAGTAAACAGCCAGAGGTTAGAAACTTGTTTCTGTCAAAACAGACAAAGGAGGGATTAAGTAATCTGAACACAGAAAATGTTCATGCTACCTGATGCAACAGGACATGTTTGGCCACAATTGTTTAATTTTTTAATGATACAAATGATGTTTTGTCATAATTCTAACTTCCTTAATCACATCATTGAGGTAACTCGTGATTAATTACTTATTCACACAGTTTTATCTGTTCTAATTTTACCTAAAATTTATACATTTCAAGTTTTTAATTCTCTAATCAATATGCACATGGACAAATATGATGCCTTACGCAAATGTACATTTGTTTCTATTATTGGTGAAACCAAACTCAACATAGAGCATGAAGACAAAATATACTTTTGACTGTTTTATGGTGTTTTAAATTGCGTATATCGTCAAGACAACAAACAGAGCGTCTGCTATGTTTCCACACGGACGGTTTTAATTGCAGCAACATACAATTAAAAGTAAAGTAAAGACGTTGTGAATAAACGTGTTTTAATTTCACCTCTCTTATTTTAATTAATATATGTATTTCTTATAAAAATGGTCAAACCTGCATTGATTGTTTATTGAAAATTGAATTTGCATTAACGTATTGTTAAATTTGACCGCCCTAAAAATAAAAATTTAAATTTAAACTTTTCAAAATATTTACATTGTAAAAACAATTTTACACATTACATGTTGCAGAGTATTTCAAATTAAATTACAAATTAAATAGAAAATATTGTGTGTGTGTGTATGTGTATGTGTGTGGATGTATGTGGGTGTGTGTATGTATGTGAGTGTTTGTATGTGTGTGGGCGTGTGTGTGTGTGGGTGTGTGTGTATGTGGGTATGTGTATGTGTGTCGGTGTGTGTGTGTATATGTGGGTGTGTGGGTGTGTGTATGTGTGTCGGTGTGTGTGTGTATGTATGTGGGTGTATGTATGTGTGTGGGTGTGTGTGTGTATATGTGGGTGTGTGGGTGTGTGTATGTGTGTCGGTGTGTGTGTGTGTGTGTATGTGGGTGTGTGTATGTGTGTGGTGTGTGGTTACAGTACAGAATACAAATGAGATTTTTTTTTTTTTTTTTGTTATGAAACAAAAAGATTTATTTTGTTTGTTTCACCAGATTTATAGTTTCTTGCCATCTTATCTTATGATGGAGTTATTCGGTTTCTGGTAGTCCTGAACAACCCTAAAATCACTGGTGCACCATCAGCTCATAATCCATCAGTGGCTTTATCCAAGGATGACTTCAAATAACAGTAATAGAGTGACAGAATATGGGACACATGTCCTCTTCTTAATATAGAGAACAATCCAGAACATCCTCATCCACACCTCACCCCCACCTCACCCTACCCCATCCTGCCCTGCCCCATGTTCTAGATTTCCATTAAACATCTCTCTTAATATGCTGCTCTGGTTCGAATCATACTAATTATTGTTCATGCAAACGGCTCCAGAATGGACATTTCGTCCTCAGAAAAGACGCCAATGAAATTCCCATTGAAATTGAATATTAGATTGTTTTGGCTTTTAATATTAAATAATAAAAAAAGGAACAAAGGTGTTTTAGTTCACATCTTGTGCTTAAATTGTAAATCAAAAAACAAATGAACCCCAGTGAAAATGTTAATGTTCAGCATCTCATATGTACTACAGCTCCATAATGCTGCCTTTTATAGAGTTGGATAACACATGGAAAGAATGTACTTTCACTTCTTGTACATTTGGCAGATTATTATTGGCTTATTAAGAGCTTCTTGGTAGCTTGGTAGGACTGGGATTTGAACCAATGACCTTCCAATCAGAAGTCTAACATCTTATCCAGCTACCAGTTGCCACTTACAATGCTTATGAATACTTGTGTCAGTGATGGTGTATTCCAAAATCACTTCTCATGACACAGTGATTCTGGTCTTATCTTCATGGAAACAAAAAATAAAATCAATAATTAGCAGCACAGGTGAAAAAACAAGAAGGTAACATTTGTGAGCTAAGAATGGAAATCATTTGAATACATTTATGGCGGATGAATTCCTTTATCCAGAGCGACTTACAGCTGAGCAGTTCAGGGTTAAGGGCTTTGATCAGGGGGGCCGAGCAGTGGCAGCTTGGAAGTGCTGGGTTTTCAATGTCCTGCCTTCCTATCAGAAGTCCAATATCATACCCACTGAGCTCCACTACCACTTTCTTGTATCTTTCCTTCTTCCAGTGAAGCTGTTTGTCCAATATAAAGGCTTATACAGACTAAATAGTTCTGTCAGTACTTTGATATAGTTAAAGATAAAGCTGTAAATTCAAAGAGGATCAGAAATGTTTTTCCATTATTCAGCTAACAAGCTTTATCTTTCCATGTAAAGTACAAATGAGAAAATATAATCAATAACCTACATGAACAATGAACATTTCGGAGGTACCGTAAAAAAGGTAGAACCCTTCAGGTTGTTCTAATAAGATATCTCACGACCCCTCCGAAACCTCCTGAAGTGTAATATCAAAAAAACATATTACATAAATACATAAAATACAAACACACATAAAATATTTAATATTGTTCCTACAGTAACCTGAACAAATGATCAGCTATTGTTATTTCTGTAGATATAATTCTCCAAAAAAGCTTGGGATTGAATGGGAACAGTAATTTCAGCCTGACCATGACGATGATGTTGATTGTATTAGTTAATGTGAGGAAAATGACGAGCGTGTATGTGCTATGAGCAGGGATGCTATTTGTGCACAGCAGCTTTGCTGATAAGTTGCATTACAATGCAGCTCCTCCGGGTTAATTCTTTCACCACTCCCCTAAATGGGCTCGTTTTTTTTTATATGTTTTAAAATGTAACCCAGTTTTTGGGTGTGCTTAGTAGCTTATAATCTACACAGCATTGAGCATCTGATTGCTCATTCACTCCAGGGGTTGCCAAAACGTGCTGCTGCTTTTTAATGTGAAGTTTAGTACAATAACAGTATACATGATTAATCTCACTTTCCATTTTCCCAGTGTTCCACAGTGCTTGGACTTTGTTGCTAAGCAGTTTTACAGAAATACACACATTATGCATATAAAATATATGTATATGAAAATAAAATAATAAAATAGATCAGAGACGATGGTGGGTCTTTGGTGACATCAGTTGTGGAAATAAAGAGAAAAATACACAAGCGACAGTTTATTAAAAAATAATAATAAAAAATGCGGTAGCTCAGTGGTTAAGATGTTGTACTTTCGATTAAAAGGTCTTGAGTTTAAATATCCAAGCTGTCACTGCTGGGCCCTTGAGCAAGGCCCTTGACCCTCACCTGTGCATTTGTAAGTAACTCTGGATAAGGCCGCCTGCCAAGTAAATGTAAAAATCTTAGTAACATTATATATACTTTAAATAAAATGTGACTATTCCTGGTTCCCAAAAACTCAAGATCTACCTTAAAATTAAAACTTGTTCTGATTGTGGTATATGTTCACCTATTGTAGGAATCTGGTTCAGAATTTGTGTGCGGTAAAACGGTAGAATTCCCTCGACTGTATCTTCTTATGAGTCTTTCAGAGTTCCCATTACGACTGAAGCAAACTGGAAATCCAGTTCAGCTTGTTTGGGTGAGGTTGGGCCACGGTCTCATTTTACCACAGGGGTCTTTAAGCAAGAGTCAAATTTGCTTGTCAAATTTGCAACAGTTGAAAGTTGTCTTTGGGAACGGAGACATTACAGTCATGCTTTTTATCGATGTGCGAAATGAGTTTTGAAATAATGAGAACGTCTTCATTTTTGGAAAACAAACTCTCGTCCTTTTAGTCTACAGAGGGTCACTGTAGACTAAAATTAGACTTCTTTCTCCCTGCATTCCTCAAACTCAAAGAATTAACAACTGAAAATGACTGAAAAAAAAATCATTTAAATATTTGCTTTTATCACACACACCTGGCAACCCTATATAACTGAATAATAGTTACATACATTTATATAACTATCACAATTTTCTATTACTTTCTATAACATTCTGCTTAATAAGCTTCTGTACAACTTTACCACCCATAACCTTGTTTTTTTATTTATTTACTGAATGTTTGCTTTGCACAAAACTACTATTTAGACTTGGAGGACATGCTAAACTGCATTTCATTTTTAAGTACCCAAGTTGCTGAAAACCGTCCAATGACAAAGAAGTGCAATATGTCTATCTGTCTGTGTCTTTGCTTTGCACTGCCTCCCCTTAAACACTGATTATATGACTCATAAAAACATTTCTCATTATTAGACTATAAAAGTTTATATAAATAAACATTATTTACAAACATTATTATTTACAAACATAATAATAAACATTTGACTTGCGTACTGAATTTCAAGTAACGTTTCATCTTCAACACCACCTTTTTAGACATTTAGAAGGATTAGACTTGTTCAATAATTTACACAGGGTGGGGCAGCGAAAATGTCTCAAATGCCATTTTTTTATAAATGGAAACAGGGTTGCCAGATCAGATAAGCCAAATTATAAAATTTCACTAGAGGACCGATTAAGGGATGAGATGGTTGTAGAAATAAAGAAGTTTGACTTTAAGGGTTTAATAATAATTATTTTTTTTTAAAGCATAATGCAATGTATTAATCTACTTATCGAAACATTCTTTAGGTCCCGTTTTTCCAAATTATAAATAAATAAATAAAGTATTTATTTATTTATCACAAATAATAACGTTTTCATTTTAAATTTATGAGATTTGGCCGATTTCCTCCTTATCCAGAGATAACAATTATCTCATTCATACACCTGATCATTTGAGGGTTAAGGGCCTTGCACAGGGGCCCCACAGTAACAACTTCCAGATCAGAAGTCCGATATCCTAATCACTGAGTCACCCTTTCCTAAGTTAAGTTTTTAAGAGGTTTTCTTTCCTTCTACCAGGCTGTAGCTGCAGTATCAGTCCACAGTAAATCCAGGCACAAAAGAACATGGATCATCGACTCGTTCACTATAGAGGAAGAAAGCCCTGGGCCTTTCCCATATTCACTCGGCACCGTGAGTATCGTCAGTCTTTCCTGCACACGTGGAATCTTTGTGAGCAGACAAACTGGAATTTCACACAATTACACAACTGAGGTTACGACCTGTTCATTAGTTTTAATGTACGCTGAGAACACAGAGTATGGAACACAGAGTTCGTTTATACGTGAGACGATACGTGTTTCACCCGCAGCAAGATTTACATTTCTCAGACTCACTGTAGAAAAAAAAACACGAATATTTCGAATACAATATAAATCTTACGCCGGTGTAAAAGTGGGTTTAGTCTTTCGATTGTGAAGTCAATCGTCCAAAGAACAAGCAAAGCAATGAACCTGCAATGGAGTGTTTTAAATCATCACTGATTTTAACAAATGTGTTTTTTAAATGTATTTATTTATTTATTTATTTCTGTGTTCTTGAAGCTCATTTATCATACTTTAACATTCAATCTATTCAACCTTATTATAAAAAAAATTCTATATAATATAATTTCAACATCGCGATATTTTATGATCGCAACTTCGTAATTTCAGTTACAGAAGCTGATTTTTTTTTTCTGGTTTCTTAAATAGATTTTTTAAGTATTTATTCCAACCATTCGAATTGTTTGTTTTGTTTATTTAACTAAATAAATCCCAACAAACCGATATTACAGCACTAACACTAACGCTGAAAGCAATATTAAATATTTTATATCTTGTATCATATGATTCTATGTGCACGTGTACATGTCCTCATTTGCACTAACCCAGGCTGGACTAGGGGTCCCCAACCACTAAGCCGTAGACCAGTACCCGGGCTGTGGACTCAACCTACTTCATAACCTCCTAAATTCTCCCCTCTGACTGGTCAGACGTTGTCGATTAAGAGTCGTTTGACAGATATGATCAAACAAACCTTAATCGACAACGTCTAACCAGTCAATGGGAAGAGTAATATTAGTTTGACAGATATGATCGTTTTGTGATTTCCACCCACCAGCCAAACCTCTGTTTCAGATCACTGTGGACAAGAAATATCTGGTAAATTTCGTCCTCAGTGGCAGTGGCGTCGATGTGGAGCCCATAGGTGTGCTGAGTATCGACAGGAAAACCGGTCAGATCCTTGTGCATAAAAAAGTCGACCATGAGACCTTCCCAGTTCTCAGGGTGGGTATGAACTTTTAACCAATCAGAGTGACCATAACAATCTGAATAAAATTGTTTAAAGTACTTTCACAATTTGAAGCTTTTTTAAATTGAAGAAAAAAAAATTTTACATTTACAAGTTATATCCATTCACAAATACTAAATCTCTTTTAACTAATACGTTAAAAACTTGGTTCTTCTGCAGCTTAAGTTTGAAGCCAAGAACGTCTCCAACGACAAAGTGGACACGCGGCTCGGCGTCGAGGTCAAGATCCAAGATATAAATGATCATGCACCAAAGTTTAAACCTCCAAACTATGAAACAACACTCAACGAATCGGTACCTCAAGGTGACGCAACGCTATTCACGCCATACGCACCATGTTCATATACTGGATATGATTTTAGAATAATGAGCTACAATCAGATAAACAGGAAATCGGAAAACACGTTATGTAATAAGAGTTATCAATTACTTTGGAAAAAAATGTCCTGTTATCATGATGCTGGTGATTTAAAATCATTGTTGTCTGTGAAAAAGTCGTAGAATATGTTTCATTTAATTACTTTTTATTAATAGTGTGTTTTTAACAATGGACATTGTCTCGAAGCAGCTTTAAAGAGATAAAGATGTAAAAAAAACTTGTATAAAAGAGTGTCCAAGTTTAGTGCCTCTTAGTTTGTTACTAATAATTCTAAGTTTATCCCTGATGAGTGAGCCAGTGCTGAGTGTAACAAGGAAAAATCCAAAAAGGGAAACCTGTCATCATCACCTAATGTCCATTTATTACATTTCATTGTTTTTTGAGGTGTTCTGTTCAGTGTCTGGGGCTTAGATACGACCTGTGGTCCTGAAACACTGTAGCAGACTGTTGACATTGATCCAAATCCATCCTCAAACCTCTTGATTTGCTCGGTAACTTCTCGTTTATCGATTAATTTTGATTTAATTAATGATATATTATTTTTTTATATAAATGCATTAATTTCATCAGTCAACATGCAGCACATAATCCCACATTCATATCAATGCCGTTACGAAAGTCATTAGTTAACTTAAAAATCTTAGTCATGGTTTTCATCCTACCTTTTCTGGAGAATTTGTTAATCGTAAGTAATTGTACAATACAGATGCAAAAAATATAAATAAATAAAAAACAAGGCCAATGGAATCATGGGGTACATGGTGTGCCTACTGCTAAAGAATTTGTTCTTTATTTGTAAATTATACAATTCACAATCTAGAAATAATCATAAGCTCATAATTAATGTTATTATTATTTGGTGCCCAACATCTTCACTCTGCGCAGCTGCAGATGGTTCCACATGAAAAGCCTAAACACTGAGCAACTGAAAGATTTTCGAAAATGGATTTGGACTGTATTTAATATCAACAGTCACCTACAATGGCTCGGGACCACAGTTTGCATGAACAGTCTCAATCCCAATTCTAACCACACATTTTTTAATGCAAGTTCTGTGTTCAGAATTATTTCCAATTCCAAGAATGTTCAGTTTGGTACTAAAGCAAAATATCTCAACAGGCAAATTGGTAACGACGGTCTTCGCAACAGATGGTGATGATGAATCCACCCCCAATGGCACTTTCGACTTCAGATTGGTCTCAGTCACCCCAAAAACAGACAATGTGGAATTTTATATGACTCAGAACCACTACACAGGACATGTTTTTTTTAAAGGCTGCTTGGATTACGAGGTAAAAAAAATGTATGCAGTGTTTTATTCTATGAAATATCTTCTTTCCACCAACATGAATGTATTATTAGTTCTCCAGATCATCTGTCTGAGAACCTTCAAAGACCGGCTTAGACATGGACACTTTATTATATATTCCAAACAACTTTTCCAAAAATATATATTTATACATCCACAATCAACTGAAGCTTCCTTTGTACACAGAAACATGGACACAGGCTTGCATTGACCCCTCGATCAACTCTTTCACATTTTAAAGTGTTAGAACTTAAAAGTAAATTCAGCTGTGCTGGTACCGATCTTTAAGCATAAGGGAGATGTGCAGACCTGCAGTAACTACAGGGGAATAAAGTTGATCAGTCACACCATGAAGTTATGGGAAAGAAGCCAGGCTGAGAGAAGAGGTGACCATCTGTGAGCAACAGTATAGTCTCATGCTGAGGAAGAGCACCACCGATGCTTTTTTGCTTTGAGAATGTTGATGGAGAAGTATATAGAAGGTCCGTAAGAGTTGCATTGTGTGTTTGTGGATTTAAAGAAAGCCTACGACAGTGTGGAGAAAGGAGTTGTGGTATTGTATAAGGAAGTCAGGTGTGTCAGAGAAGTATGTGAGGTTGAAGTGTGAAGTAGGAACGACAGACTGGTTCAAGTTGAAGGCCGGACTGCATCAAGGATCGGCCATGAGCCCTTTCCTGTTTGCAGTGGTGATGGACAGGTTGACAGACGAGGACAGACAGGAGTCTCCGTGGACTATGATGTTTGCAGATGTGATTTGTGGTGAGAGTAGGGGGCAGGTTGAGAAGAGCCTGGAGAGGTGAAGGTATGTGCTGGAGAGAAGGGGAATAAAAGTCAGTAGGAGTAAGACAGAGTACATGTGTGTGAATGAGAGGGAGGGCAGTAGAGTGGTGCAGTTGGAGGGAGAAGAGGTGGAGAAGGTGGAGGAGTTCAGGTACCTGGGGTCAACAGTGCAAAATGTTGGAGAGTGTGTTTGAGAAGTGAAGAAAAATATGCAGGCAAGGTGGAGTGGGTGGAGAAGAGTGATAGCAGGAGTGATTTGTGATAGAAGAGTATTTGTGAGAGTGAAAGGGAAAATGTATAGGACTGTGGTGAGACCTGAGATGTTGAGAGGTTGAGAAGGAGTGACGATGATGGACAGGATTACAAATTAGATTTTAGAGGGACAGCGCATGTACAGTAGATTGTTTTGGAGACAAAGTGAGGGACAATACATTACAGAAAATTATTTTGTTGTCATGTAAATAAAAGTTTTATTTATTTTTGGAAATTATGGATAATACATCATCCGAACTAAAGAGGAGAGGGACCATCTGGCTTGCATCTCTGATGGTATAGGAGTGCATTAGTGTCTGTGATTGCACATTTGGAAAGGCTCCATCAATGCTGGATGGTATATACCGGTTTAAGAGCAAAAAACGCTTCCATCCAGAAAACGTCTTTTTCAGGAAAGGCTTTGCATATTTAAGCAAGACAGTGCTAACTGCAAACTGCATCTATTACAATAGCATGACTTGTGAAATAGCCAAGGGCTGCTGAACTGCCGGCCTGCAGTCTAGACCTTTCACTATTTTAAAACATTTGGTGCATCATGAAACAAAAAACGCAACAAAGGACACCCAGAACTGTTGAACAGCTAGAATCAGACACATAGGGGACAACATTTCTTTCCCAAAATTTCGGCAAAAGGTCACCTCAGTTTCCAGATGTATGCGAACATAAGACGTGATGCCACACAGTGGGAAAACATGCCCCTGTCCCAACTTTTTTGAGACATGCTGCAGCCATCAAATTGAATATATTTCCTTAGAATAGTATATGTTCTTTGTTGAAATATATTTATTTGCTTTAGCGTAAATAGAATATTGATTTATAAGATCTACAAATCACTGCATTCTGTTTTTATTAACATTTTACACAGCGTTTTTGGAATTGGGGTTGTAGTAACCATGTAACTCTGTTTTAATGATTATAAAATACTTCCAGAAAGCACAGAAATATACCCTCCTGATTGAAGCCAAAGATAAAGGAGAAAAAATGCAGCTGTCCAGCACCAGCACAGTGGTCCTGAAGATCATTGACAATAACAATCACCTCCCTGAAATCACTGGCCAAACTGTGAGTGTTAAACTGTTAATACCACTAAGCAAACTGACTTATCAATCTGATTAGAAATACAATTATCAACCAAATAAACACATGAAAATGCAATCCATTATTTAAGCTAATCTCCGAAAACAAAATCTTCATATTGCAGGCAGTCATATGATAACGTATTTTTTCAGGGTCCTGCAAAGATAAAAGAACGCGAGAGCGGAGTGGAAGTTCTGCGCTTGCAGGTATCGGACAAAGACACACGAGGGACACCAGCCTGGAGAGCTAAATTTACTCTTCATGGAGATCAGGAGAACTATTTTAAAATCCAGACCGACCCCAACACTAATGAAGGGATCCTGTCTGTTATGAGGGTACTTTTTTTTCTACCATACGTACTTTCGACATTGATATTTTGCAATACAGCCTGAACCTGAAATAAAGCTCAGTTGCCGCCCAGATGGGGATCGGTTTCTTTTGAGTTTTGAGAATTCCTTTCAGGATTTTCTTCTAATGCCATCACAGGGAATGTTTTTCTTACCAAAGTCGCCAATGGATCGTTTATTAGGAATAAACTTGCAAATATAAGTATAAGGAATAACACTTTTATAACCATTATATCTCTGTAAAGCTGCTTTGAAACAATGTTTAAAAAGTGCTTTACAAATTAGAATGAATTGATTAGAATTATGTATCAGAAATCTACACCAAATAGCTCTCAATTCTAAAGTGGCAATTTGGCAGGCAGTCAAACAAAAAAATAAAAAATAAAAAAAAGACAAAGACAAAATATGAATGACCTGTAAAATTCTACATCCGAGGTGGAAGAAGATAATCACAGGACAAACATAGTCCCAATTACACTACACAATGCAGGGCTTTGTGGAAAGTAGGTGATCTATATAAAAGCCTATTTAGAGTTCCCCAAAGAGCATGTTGGATTTTCAGTAGACAAGTTGAATGAAAAATGTTTTGAATTTGGCAAAAATCCAATCATTCTGAGAACCTCCATAGAAAAATGTAGTGTTGGTAGCATTTTGTTTGACCTTAGTCTATCGACAAGCTGCAATTCTCAAGTCCTTTAGCAAGGCCCTTACCACTCGGTGCTCCAGGGGGCGCTGGATCACGGCTAAACCTTGTGCTCTGACTTCTATCTTCCTAAAATCGCTTGGAAGTGCAAAGAAAGAAGTTAAACTCACGACTTTTAGATGCAAAGTCCGTTGCCTTAACCACTACGCTACCTTGAACTAAATTATTTCCCCACCGTCAGAAACCTTTGAGGGACATCATCTGCTAGGGAGAGTCACTTCATCAAATTCTTTGCATTTTATTTTATTTTTTTCAATCAAAACCTTGAATAATAGTTTTCCAGATTGCTCCAGACTTTATTTAATCCCGTTTGTATGATTTGGTCTCTCAAAAAGAAATCGGCAGACTTCCAAGAACAGGTGCGTTTATTTTGCGTTGAACAATACATCTCCATACAGCAACTTGGGGGTTCATCATGTTTTCTGGCAAAGTCGGTAATTACGTCTAGGATCATTATTTCTACCTAGTTTTCAAGAATCCAGTTCCTCCTCACTTTAGTTCCAAGTGGGGAAAATATTTATGCAAACCACTGTTATTTCTAGTGAAAATAGAAATTCTTTAACTAGACATTTTTGGGTTTTCAAGAATTCAGGTGCAGTGAAATTCTGTACAATTTTCCACACTTTGCATTGAAAACCTGACAGCTATAAGATTTACATGCTCTCTAAGCTCCAAAATTAGAAGATTTTCTATATATTTTTTGTTATGTTGTTCTACAATAAGAACTCTATTCCTTCGTTACTGAACAGGAGATGGATTACGAGGAACAACGTTTTCGAAACGTGTCAATCAGTGTGGAAAATGAGATGCCTTACTTCTCCTGTAAGGTGATAAAGCCAACTTCTCAGGGTTTATGGGAAGTAGAGACCATCTCTGCTGGGCCTGCCACACGTTCTGCTAACCTTCCTAAGCTTTATCCAGCCACCATCGCCGTGGAGGACATCAACGACCCGCCGGAATTTTTACCTCCTGTTAAAGAAATAATGATTATGGAAAATACAAAAGTAGGAACCATATTAGGAACCCTTACAGCCATGGACCCAGACATATCATTTGGAAGCTCATTTCAGTAAGTAGAACTTTTTTTTTATGCAATCAACCAAGAAAATATTGAATATTTCCTTACTTTAATATCAAGAGTTAGGATTCTGATCAAAAGCTACACATGAATATTCATAACATATTGATTTCTTTCTGTGTGTAGCTTTATTAAAGGAGAAGATAAAGAGAACTGGGTGAATATAGATCCAAACACAGGCCAGATTTCTGTGGCGAAGGTCATGGACAGAGAATCACCTCTGGTGAAGAACAGCACCTACTCGGTCATTGTGTATGTGGTGGACAACGGTAAGAACCGGCATGCGGGATGCATTTACTTTTGTTTTTAATATCTTGCGATGTTAACAGGGAGCCCCTACATCATCTGCCTCTTTCACACCAACTACCTGCATGTCTTCCTTCAACACATCCATAAACCTCCTCTTTTCCTCCTTCCTGGTGGCTCCATCCTCAGCATTGTCCTACTGATGTACCCCATGTTCCTCCTCTGTACATGTCTAAACCATCTCAATCTCACCTCCCTCAACTCGTCTCCAAAACGTCCTACATGCTCTGTCCCTCTAATAAACTCATTTCTAATCCTTCCATACGCGTCGTTTTGGTTAAATAAATCAAACAAATGCCAATGTACATTTTTTCAGCAATTTAAAAGAGACTTTTACCTATTCAACCTCACTGGCAGTACAATTTAACAGTGCTATGAAAACTCATTCCACACAAAAGTATGAATTATCTTAAAATTCTGACCCATTTTATCACCCGCTCTGGATAAGGGCGTCTGCTAAATGCTGCAAATGTAAATGTATCAAAATGTTTACTTATTTTATTTTAATATAAAAACTCAAAAACAAAGGCACAAATGCTCGACCAGGGAGAAAGAGCCGTACATAAAAATGTTGCATGATATGTTTAAAAAAAAAAAAAAAAAAAAAAAAAAAAAAAAAAAAAGGTAGCAAGAAACATCAAAAATTTCTCCGAAAAAGAAAACTGTTAGGATCAGGGCTGAAACAGGGGTCGAGTGCATAAGAGATCGCATAAAAGCAAAGAAAAAGAGCAAATGGAGTTTGCTTTTTATTTTAAAAGTCTAAAAGGCAACAAAACAGAAATTATAAAGCCAAACTCTCAAGTCCCCAAAAAATTCCACAAAAGGCAAAGCAAAAGAAGCCCACAATTAAAAAAATGGGAGAAAAGAAAATCCTAAGAAACTCAAACAAAAAGGGAAAAGATAAATCTTACACAAAGTCTCTTTCGATGTGGCAAAAATAACTCAAAACTAATTTTTCCCAAGAAAAAGCAAAACAAAAAAACCTACTCAAACACAGGGATTAATCTGGAGACTCAGAAAAATGTAGCACACAAACTTCAATGAACAAACAACAGACAGTCACAAAGGGTCACTGTAATGCACAGGGGGTAATGGGATACAGGTGGATACAATGAGAACCAATCAGGGCCTTGGAAACTCTCTGGCGACATCTAGTGGGAACAAACAGGGAACACAAGAAAAAAAAAAAAACCAACAACCTAGAAACCTAGCTAGATACCCCCTCAGATCCTGGCAGAAAAATGCTATAGACCAGGGTATATTTTGGATATAAGATCTGTAATGGCTCCTACATTCCAAAAATAAATCCTGGCTCAGGTTATAAGGTCTCAAAAAAAGACTTGATTTATGTTTTCTGTTGGAAATACCAAGACTTCATTAAAAGTTAAAAAAAAATATTATAAATATTCAGCTTCAAGGTTTGTTCCAACGTAGTTCCTTATGCACCTCTTACGCTTTTTATTCTCGGATCTTAACTAAGAACGCAGGTAGTAAAAGCAGGTCTTTTAAAGACAAATTGCTCTTTCTCTTTCTGTCACTTCCTTTTATACATAATCCCAATTTTTTTTGTTTGTTTTTCACCATCTGGCCTGCAGCTGAACCTCCAATGACTGGCACAGGGACAGTGATCCTACATCTAGGAGATCAAAATGATAACATACCACTGCTGCAGATGGACAATGTCAATGTGTGTTTATCAGACAAGGAAAGCACAACTAACATCAGTGCTGTAGATCTGGATCTTCCTCCATACAGTGCACCATTCCACTACGATCTACTGGGAGACATCAAGGGAAAATGGAGAATAGAACCAAACTATGGTACAAAACTTTCTCTATCGTTAGTGTTCATTAGCTCAAATTGGGCTAACGGTATTGCTGTATTGTATCGTAGGAGCTCTGGCTAGCAAGAGGTGTTAGGAACCAAGACGACTTCTATAACTCAGTGCATCCCTGAGAGAAAACAAATAGGTTGTAGAAATAAGAGCAGGCAAAAATCGCTAACTAGCATCTCCTGCTAACAACAACCAAGGAAACTATGTAGTATGTAGTACCATTGAGTATGATAATCCAAACCATTGTGCTAAAGCTAACGTCCTCCACAAAACCCATTCCCAGATCTGTAATCTCTCACTTGTTTGTTATATTTGCGTTAAAATTGATCTACAATCACACGTTTGATTTCACCAAAATGAGGATGGTTCCCTTTTTGAGTCCGGTTCCTCTCAAGGATGGTTCCTCAATCATCTAATGGAGTTTTTCCCTCACCACAGTCGCCACCATCATCAGGGATAAACACACATCATTCACTTTAATTCTAAACTTCTGTAAAGCTGCTTTGAGAAAATATCTGTTGTAAAAACGTGCCATAGAAATAAACTTGAATTTGACTTGACTGGATGTGTGTTTTAAGCAAAAAACACACATAAAATACACAAAAAACCAAAACTTAAACGAATGTCTTGCTGAGAAGCACATCAGAGGAAAGATTATAGAAAATCTAATCGAAAAATGACACTTTTGCATGGCTTGGCTATAATAAAGCTACAGTAAGTGAATATTGACTCGGCTAAGAATCTTTTATAAGAACGTTTGTGAGCTTTTAGTTGAACTGTTGGTAAAAGTAAAAGTTTGCTTGCTAGGCACTTTTTGCTTTGTTCTGATAATGGCAACACACCCAAACACACACACACCCAAACACACACACACACACACACACACACACACACACACACACACACACACACACACACACACACACACACCACTTTTCAGTGAGAAAGTTAGATCAATAAAAAATATAGAACATCATAAAAAGTGCCACTCCTACACTGGCTTTTATATGACGCATTCTGCTACACGCAGTGTTTTATAAGTTTTATATATCGACCTATCAATCAATAAATATATTGTTTTTTTGGGGGGTTTTTTTAGAAAAAAGACACTTGGTCATTTGATGAAGGATAAAAAAAGGCCAGTATCGTATAACAAAATTCCGAAAAAAAAAAACAAATACTGCCTGAAAAGGGCCTCGTGACTTTTTGTACACAGTTAAAACACACAACGTTGCATATAAAAAATAAAAAAATATTATATTGAATCAGTACCAAACATTTCATTCTGCCTCTAATAATAAAAAACTCTGGACTCGCACAGAACAGTGCACTTTATAATTTATACCGCACACGGACACTTTACACCACACCATTCTACACACAGACACTTTATGGACATTCTACACCACACCATACCGCACACGGACGCTTTACACCACACCATACCGCACACGGACACTTAACACCACACTATTCCACACACAGACACTTTATGGACATTCTACACCACACCATACCTCACATGGACACTTGACACCACACCATTCCACACACAGACACTTTACACCACACCATTCCGCACACAGACACTTTATAGACATTCTACACCACATCATTCCGCACACAGACACTTTATAGACATTCTACACCACACCATTCCACACACAGACACTTTAAGGACATTTTACACCACACAATACTGCACACGGACACTTTACACCACACCATTCCGCACACGGACACTTAACACCACACTATTCCACACACAGACACTTTATGGACATTCTACACCACACCATACCGCACATGGACACTTTACACCACACCGTTCCACACACAGACACTTTACACCACACCATACCGCACACAGACACTTTATAGACATTCTACACCACACCATTCAACACACAGACACTTTAAGGACATGTTACACCACACAATACCGCACACAGACACTTTACACCACACCATTCCGCACACAGACACTTTATGGACATTCTACACCACCTTAAATTGTTTACTGTTTCACTGTTTACTGCCATTAGCATTTTTGTATATACATATTTTTCTCTCACATATATATCTATTTTTATATCTCATATATTCTTATATTTTGTTTTATATAGTTTGTATACTTTATTTATGTTTTTTTTTTGTTTTTTTTTTTCTCACCATCCTATTCCCTCATGCCGGACCGTCGTAATATGCATTTCACTGCATGTCGCACGCTGTATGTATGTGACAAATTAAATTTGATTGATTTACACAAATGTAACACCAACAAAACCCCTTTTGACGTGTATCTACAAAACGAATAAAAAAAATTAAAAAATCAAATAAAAAATCTAACTTAAACGGCCTTATATTATATTGATTATACTAGACATTATATTAAAATCAAAGTAGCCACATTTTCTCTGATTTATGCTTTTTTATAAAATGTAATAACTGTAATAACAAGAGTTCAAAGCCAATTAAAGCTATTTATTGATCTTTGATAAGAAACATGATCCTGATTTTTCCTGTTAAAAGCTAAAAATATTTCTAATCAATTCACTGTACATTTTAAGAAACTGTAGACTTTAAACAGCTTGTGAACTCTACAAACAAATACCCTAAATACTTATAGTAAGCCTTTTTTAAATAACATTCATTAATTCATTCATCATCTAATTCTGTAAACAAATTCTAGCTATGCATGTTTGCAGTTTCTGACAGATTTGAAGGAATAAAGGACGGAAAATCCGAACGCTGAACTAACAGGACGATCTGATCTCTCTGCAGGAACGACTGTGAACCTGGTCCGAGAGAAGAACATCTATTCCGGCCATTACGAGTTGCAAGTCAAAATCTCAGACAACCAGGGCTTTGGTTTGGTCCAGAATCTCTCCGTCACCGTGTGTGACTGCACAGCTACACTTAACTGCCATGTTCAGAGATCAGTGGCTGCACAGCCGAGCGTCAGCGCCATTGGGATCATGATCTTCGCTCTGTTATTACTGCTAGGTAAAGCTGAGGTTCTGCCAAACTCGTGTTATTCTTAAACTTAATACAGAAAAAAAATACAGAAATCAATTCAAAGATTTAACATCAAAGTAACAATTAAAACAATTTAAATAAGAGAAATTTTTATCAGAAATGTTGAATGAATGATTAATAATAAAATGATTAAGGTTTTTATTTTTATTAGTATTCACATGATATTATATGTAGTATATAACATTATAACACATTTATCTTTTATATTTATAAGTATTATAACAGTATTAACAGTATTATGTAATGAATAATAATTCATATTTTAAGGCACATCAGTATCTTAAAAATCTATATTAGAAAATGTTTCACATTAAAAAACCCTGCAATACCCTTTTTTTTTGACAGCTGTTCTTCTGATGGCTCTTCTGATCTCCTGCAAGCAAAAGAAAATTATGATCCCAACTGATGATGTTCCTGGCTGGTGCCTAATCAGCTCCAACATTGAGACACCTGGAACAGACTGCAAGGTTACTGAATATACTTTATCATTTCTTGCCATGTAAAATGTATTTTTATTATAAATTCTATTTTAAAATAATATACATAGCAAGGGAAAATGAAGAATCAAATTATACCATGGTACACGATGCCCTCTAGTGGTAAAACTGCGAAAGCCTTTTACACATGAGTGTAATTTCTTTGGAGGAAATCTGAAAGCTTTTTATAAAAATGTTGTATTTTTTTAAATAGTATCATTTTAGTATGTTATTGGTTGTAATTAGATTTAACTAGTAGGTGTTGGTCAAAATCCCCAACCTTAATCCTTATTATAATTACCATTCAAAAAAAATTATTTGAAAAAATGTGTACAAATAAAATGTAATAAAATATTAATAAAAAAAAGCTTATTTGAAAAAAATATTTATATATTTTTTTTCCTTTAAAAAAAAATAAAAATTTAATAAA
>MU564352.1:7371218-7400426 GCA_024362625.1 Silurus asotus | reverse complement strand
CATGGAAGAGTTACATTAGAAACAGTTTTTCTTTATTCATAGAAAATCTGAACTTCCCTGCGTTGATGGCCATTTTTTACAACCTATGACAATAATTGCACTGTACTGAATTTTAGTATCTAATACAAAGAAAGATCATATTTTGTACAAAAGTATTACATTGTTTACTTTGACACCATAAACTCAATAATAAACCTAGCCAAGATTGTTTGTCACATTTGATGGTCAGTTAACCTATATAATTGGTGGGAGCTTTAGTTTTCCTTTATGTTGACATAGCTTAGAATAGCACCTCTGGCATGCAATCTTTTTCAATAACTCTATGAAACATTGCACTTTTGCAAGCCAGGGACATGCTCCACCAGGTACCTAAGGGTGTAGCACTTTGGAAATGAATGAGATGACAACTGAGAACACAATGAAGAACAATTTATCGAGGCATGTGTCTAGCCCACACATTAATGCAGTTGCATGCAGTGACATTTGGCTAAGTGCACTGATAAAAAAAGAAGAGAGAAATAGGCATGAGAAAGAGAGAGGACAAGAGAAAGGGGGAGGAGGAGAAAGAGGGAGCAAAAAAAGACCCTTGTCCAGACGGCAAGCACATGCTCATGTAACAGGAGTCCTGAATTCCACAAGGCTTACTGACTTTTACTTCCCATTAAGCAGGGGAAAAGAGAGTGGCTGAGCTGTGGTGGGGGTTAGAGAGCCTGGCAAATCTGATCAAATATCAAATAGGGGGACTTCTACCGGCCCTCTCAAAGCCTTGGGAACATCTGATTGGATCTGATTTCCAGTGGAGGCCCTTCTGATGCGGCGCGTCCCTGTGAAAGACGATGACCTGGGGAAATGAGCTGCTTGAGCCGACCTCCTGGTCTTAACTTAAGGAATGTGACTGCGGCCTACAACCACACTGGACTCTTTTTGTTATTGTTTGTTTAGTCTATTCTTATCATTTATTTTATTAATTGTTAATGCTGGCCACTGACTGCTTCCACTTGTCTTTTTTGTCACATAAGCAGCTGAATTTTCCAGCAGTCCAGTAGACCCAATCACAGTCATTACCAAAATATTAATTTTAGTGAGGGTCACATTGTAGTAACAGTCTTCTAGTTAATGTACAACCAAAGTGGTTGCACTACTTCAGTTTTTATTCAGTTTCAATTTGTAATTTTAGTTGTTACCCTCGCATTTCTGCAGAAAAAGCTCTGTATATTTTACTGAACTAATCAGCTGTTAATCCTTAACTCAATTATATTTCACCCAAAAAAAATGCACCCAAAAAAACAGAAATATTTATTTTATTTTATTTTATTTTATGTTATTTTTTTATTATTATTATTATTTATTTATTTTTATTTTTTTCCAATAAACTAAAAGGAAGAAAAGCTACAGGTCAATAAATCTTACATGCATATCTGATATTTCTGTAAAATATATAAAATTTCATTTTTAATTTTTTTTTTATTTTATCTCCCTCATAGATTCTCCCCCAACTCCAGTCTCCACAAGGCGAGCTTGGCGATTATGAGCCTCACTGCTACGCAGATGAAGGCGAACCCGAGACAGGCCAAAACCTTGATACCATCTCCATTCCTGAGCTGGAATTCCATCCAGAAATCTTTACAAATTTAGATTTCCAATTTAACAAACTAGCAGCTGTGTGCAAACCCGATCTAATGTCGAGGATCGAGTAAAAAAAAAAACACACAAAAAAAACACTGAAACAGTAATAATCAGTCTTTTTTTTTTTGGCTCACTCTGAGAGCAGCTTATGGATTGTGTTGTTTGCTTACACAGGGATATGCAGGTTATCCTGAATTAGCATGCCTACCTCATAGATGGATAGACAGCATGATTGTGTTCTGCTGGTTGTGGTTACTTGCAGAAAAAAAGCGGGGAAGCCGTACGAAAAAACTTTTTTAGGGAGAAAAAAAAACATATGCGAGTTTACATAGAGCTTTGTATTGGTAGAAAAAGTCTTAAGCCAAATGTTTTCAAGCCGAATTTGACTTATAAATAAAAACTCTATTATATAGAATAGTTTGCCTCTAAAAATGCATTTAATTGAGAATGTGTAAAATGAGGAGCTTTTTTTTGGCATTTATTCAATTTAAGTGAAAGATTTTGTCCACCGCTTTTCAGTCTCACTTGCAAAAATGAGCTGAACCACTATGTTTCCTACATTTAAAAAAAATAAAAAAAATAAGATCAAGATCAGGTTGCTATCTGTGTGAACTTTCACATGTTCTCCTGGCGTCCTTGTAGATTTCCGATTCCCTTCCACATTATAAAAAATACATGCACTGTAGGTGTGTGTGTGTGTGTGTGTGTGTGTGTGTGTGTGTGTGTGAGTATATATGAGGATATATGCCTGTGTGAGGATATATGCCTGCCTTTCTTCTGTTCTTTCTGGCATGAGCTCTGAGTCCACTGGGACACTGAAAAGGATAAAGAACAAAGAATGAATGAAAACCAGAAGCAATTTTGAAAGAAAAACAACTTTGGTTGCATTTATAAAACTTCTGTAAAGTTAGGAGTAAGGAGATGGTGGAAGATTTCAACCTGAAAAGATTCACACTACTTGGGAAAATCGAAGAATTTATTTGTAGAGAATGTTTTTTTGGTGATCATGTATACATGATAGATGATGTGGTCATCTCTATAGAGATTTGACCTGAGGTCAGAATGTACTTTGTGCTGCTGCTTTTTTTAGATAGCAAAGGAGAACATTTATCTAGAAAAGCAAGGAGAAATGCATAATGAATACATTTAGCCGACCTCCGCGAGGAAATGAGGCCATGATGCCATCTGAACACTGGATAAATGTAAAATAAAATCAATTTCTGTTACAATTTTCAGGCCAGTTTGTGTAAATACAGTATATAATGTAATGATGGTGTTCTTTTGGAGCTCAGTAAAGCAGGGTTTGGAATATTCTCACCAAACCACTGACAATGGAGAAAAAAAAATGTTATATCGTAATTTTATCTTGTATTTTTCGTGGAATTAATGCTTTATAAACCTGCACGACTCTCAAATATCTTTTTCTTCCTCTCCTCCCTGTGAGAGGCCTCAACCAGATGCTCTGTAAAGCTTTGTGTCAAGTTTTCTATTAAAAATAATGCAAAAAATATAAATGCAAACTTGCAAAAAATGCAAACTTGCAAGGATGCATTTAAATGAATTATCAAAGAATTATCCATTTTGTAATCATTCTCTGGGGTCCTCGAGCCCACAACAAAATTTCTCATATGAAAGGATTCAAGTGCCTGCAAAATGTATACACGTCTTTTTTTTTACATAAACTGTATGTTTTTATAGCAAATTTCACTTTCGACACTGTGTGGAAAAAAAGTGGGGAATTGAGATCATGAGTCACAACATTCGGGCCATTGTACCTACAGTGCTACTCAGCATTACCTCACTGTTTAGGATTCATGTTAGACCCTGTAGCTTAGTGACCGCCCACGTTCCGCATTCCCTACCATAACGCATGTGTGGACTTGCACCTCACAGCCAATACCTTCCAGCCTTATATACCGTAAATACTTATCGTATCATGGTCAATGTCTAACAGGACAGAAAATATAGATTCAACATTCTGTTTTCTACAAATTATAGCCATACAAGAAAATTCCCATCATGTGTTTCCAAATGCTCAGCTCGAATAGAACATTAGTAAAGTGTGAGTTTTAGTGTGAACCAATGATCATATACCAAAAATTCATTTTAAAAGCACAAATTCTTATTAACGTGCATTTCTGTTTGACCATTTTTTATCAAAATATAGATAAATAAATATAAAAGAAGTATAGATATAAAAAAATATATATAAACCACCAAAAAATCATTGTAATCACTAAAAATTTGTTTTACTGACGCGCCAAGTTTGAAATCAACCACCAAAATCAGTGACGCACGCATCCGTCAACCAAAACAGTCCGTGTGGAAACATAGCAAAAGTTCCGTTTGGTCTCCTGATGATTTACACAATTTAAAACACCATAATTATTTTAAAACCTTTACAAGTATATTTTGTCTTCATGCTCCATGTTGAGTTTTGTTTCACTAAAAATAAATATACATTTGCATAAAGCATCCAGATTTGTCCATGCGCATGTTGATTAGAGGTTAAAAAAGCTTGAAAAGTATTAATTTAAGGTGCATTGAGAACAAATAAAAATGTGAGATTAATTGGCGATTGATCACGAATGACCTCATGGCAACCGTGCGATTAATCGCGATTAAACGATTTATCGTGGTATTCAAATTGTAAAAAATTTGAAATGTACAATTATTTTAAATTGATTATACTTATCGAATTTTTTACGATTTGAATACCAAGACATAAAGATCAAAAAGCAACATACAGCACTACTTATTCTTACACAGCACTACTTATTCCTGTTAGTATACTTTGCATATAGGAGCGGTAAAATGCTAAAAGGTACATTTAGAACAGATATAATGTGCGATTAAATTGCAAATAATCACGAGGTACCTTATGACAATCATGCGATTAATCGCGTTTAAATATTTAAATCAATTGATGTCCCGGAACAGTCTGCCGCGCCTTCCCTCAACACCACTCATCACCACTATATAAGCACCTACTCTCCCCAGAGTCGTCGTCCGTTCTACTAGATCACTGAGGAGAACATTCTTGGACTAACTTCTTTGGATTATTCACGTTTGCAGGAACTTTCCACACTGTATGATGTATACGGGTGCCGAAATTAAACCTCGACTTTTCTTACTTCGGGTTTCAGCCTCGTCTCTCTCCAAACCCCGACAATTGACAGCCCAAATACCTAAACAACATTTATACTGTAGCCTACAAGTAAATTCCTTATTGCCAATAAAGTGTTTTCAAACGCTCAGTAAATTCAAATAGTTTTCCACTACTGCAATAACAAAAGCAATCACAGATGTGCCACAGCTTGCAGCATCTGCTGTTGGCACCACAGTGTTGACAATAAAGAAAAAATGAAGTAAATACATGCAGGTTGGTGGATGAGGTTAACATGAACTGTACAAACTGCAGAGGAAGTCAGTGGTGAGAGAAATCTCTCAGAGAAAAACCTCAGGCTGTCAAAAAAGCACTTTTTAATAGAATCCTGGCAGAATATCAGATGAATACAGATGCACCCATCATTATTCACCTGAATCATTCAGAGGAGGGTGTAGCTTAGTGGTTTAGACAGTGGGCTTTGGCTCCGAAGGTCATGGATTCAGATCCCAGTCACACTCAGCTGCACTCCTGAGCCCCTATGAATGAGATCATTTATTTTTTTATATTTATTTAACCTTTATTTTTACAGGCAAGTCATCAAGAACAGGTTCATATTTACAATGGTGGCCTGACAAGTGGAATAACCACTTAGGGAAAGGGAAGTAGGGCTAAAATAAATACAAAACATTAAAAATACGAATGTGACAGGCATCAGCTGCAGCAAGTGACCTAAGTAAGGAGGTGAGTGGGCGAGAAGGGTCTTATAAATGAAGGTGAACCAGTAAATTTTACAGGGATTGTGAAGGAAGGGCCAGTTAACAGATAAATATAAAGCATAGTGGTGTGTATTGAAAGGAGCATTTGTGGCAAACCTGATAGCAGAATTGTAAAGAGCATTAAGTTTTGATGGGGTGGACTTACAAGCAAAGCTGTATATAGTGTCTCCATCATCTAACATGGGTAGAATGGTCATTTAAATAAGAATAAGTTTGGCAGAAGTGGTGAAGGAAGAGCAGTTTCTGTAAAAGAAACCAAGCTTGGCTTTGACCTTAGATTGCAGCTTTGATATGTGGATAGAAGAAGAAAGTGAAGTTTCCAACCAGATGCCCAAGTAGTTATAAGCAATGAAATAAGAGGAAGTCGCTCTGGATAAAAGCATACGCCAAATGCCTTAAATGTAGTTATGCATTGGCCAAAACTATTCTGGATAAAGAAATGCTAATTGGTCATTAAATCATACAATTACAAAATACCAATCCAATTTACACAAAAAGGAGACGGCTTTGGATTCAGGTTCACTAACAATAATAAATTGGCAGCTCAGGGTTCATTTCCTACTTAGTATTTATCACCACACGGAATTTTCGTTGTACATTTCTAATTTTTACGATTCGAATACCAAGAAAAATACATACAAAATTAAAAAGCAACATACAGCACTGCTTATTCTTACACAGCACTACTGATTCCTGTTTGTACACTTTGCATATAGCGATAAACTGATAAGGGGGGATGAGGTGGTTGTCTGGGCATGCAATGCAAAAAAAAAAGCGAATGTGTGCCTGTATAAAATGTAACCCCGCCCTCTAACTGCTCTGTCCAATCTGAATAGGAAAACACCGTCATGGAGAACTTGGCAAATAGTTCGGGTTCTACTACGGGTTCTGGTGAGGGTGTGTATGGAGTGAGGGTTCTCTCACAGTGTTTGCAACTGTCGAAAAATCCCTTCTCAAAAAGTTCTGATGAGCAGGAAAGTGAAATATTTAATCATTAAAATATAAAACTGTACTTTCAATTTTAAAACTTAAGTCTATTCAACAGTGGAAATTTGCCCGAAGAGAAGTTTGACTTTTATTAGAGTTAAATTTAAGTACATTTCCGGAATCTACCACTGGTGGTTACTACACCATGGCGATTATTTTCCTTTTAACAGCATGTCCTGATGTTTTTTAAATATTAAAACCAATATGGTATGTAAAATAAGTCATGATTAAGATATGTCAATTATTACAGATCATTTCTCCTATGAAGAAACTCCAAAATGTATACACCAAAAGCTGCTGATCTCGACAAAATACCTGTCACCAGACAGGTGGCAAAGAAAACAAAAAGTGTCCTGCCTCAATAACCACTAATCCACCATACACACATCTTCCACCATATACATATACGTGTATATATTTAAGCAAATCACCTTAAATAAGCTAAACGCCGGCTCCTTTAGATTATCCTTGCAATCCCAAAATGTTAAAAGAACGTGGTGAAATGATCTGCATATGCAGGTCAATGACAAATAAAACGAGCTTCATTTATTCAGTGAACTATTTTAGAATTCACACAGACCTGAAAACAATTCAAATAATTTAAGTCTGTAAACAAAATCTGATATTTGTTGGTTCAATTAACTTCTAATCCTCCCTGGTTCAATATAATTGTTTGGTAAAGCAGAAAGGGTAAACAAGCAGAAAAGGTTCAGCAGTAAAGGCTCTGAATTACTGACCTTAAGATCAGGGGGTTCGAGCTTCAACCCCAACAGCTGCCACTTTTGGGCCCTTGAACAAGGCATATTAACAATTTCTGCTCCAGGCTGCTGTATCATGGCTTCCTGACAAGCTGGGATATGTGAAAATGATCATTTACTTTTGTGATTAAACACCGCATTCTGTTTTCTGTTAAACATCAGATGGAGGAAGAACTTACTGTATGCAAGGCATGATTTGACCAATATACAGAAATACAGAATCCTCTCTGTTGGCAGTAAGAAGTGAATCATTTTTCAAAGAATCCATCATGGCTTAAGAACAATGCCAAACCCAGACTATTCCCAGACTATTCAGACTAATGTCAGACATTTAGTCTGACACTCCAGACTTGTGGTTCTCTAAGATTTTATTATTGCACACGTCTGTGATGAATTTTACCAAACAAATGACTAAATAAGATTTACACGTTTCATATACTGTATATGTAAAATTTTAATAACATTTTGAAAGTATTTCACTTCCAAGTATTTCATTTCTCCATTTTTTTAGACAACCAAAACACACCAAAGACCCGCCTTCTACATTTCTGTTGGCTCACAGCACTGAGCGTCGTTAATTCACAGATCAAAGTTCACCAACATAAAAAAAAATGTAAGGAGGAAATGATCCTTTGCCCTTGTTAACCGTTTTTACTTCCGTGTTTGGGAATCATTTTTACCCAGTAATTCCATAAAATGATTGCTATAAAAAAAAAAAAAAAGCAGAGGATCAAGTGACATGAAGGCTGTAATACAGGTTAACTGATAATAATAATAACAATAATAATACAAATGTAAAATCATTATAATAATAATGCGAGGTTTCATTTCTTTAATAAAAAAACAGCCCTTTGGAAAACAAAATGTTTCTCACTATTGGATTTTCTGTTACACCAATGTATCAGGAGCAAGTTTTTCTTCTGAAGGTGGGAGTGGAATCTCCACAAAAATCATGCTGTTGAAATCCCTTCCCATCCGAATGGAAAATCTCGACTTTTGGTATTACTTAACACCAGCAAGACCAAAATTCAGCCACAATCCATTAGTGTAAAACATGCACTGGTGAACGGAAAAAAACAAACAAACACCCACGAAAAAAAAAAGGTTTGGTGTGAAAGCTATTGAAGTGGAAAATTGATTGTAATCTGATTGTAAGTAGAAGAATAATACTTGTCAGGCTACTCCTTCTCTTTTGATCCTCATTGAGAATAAATGAAAGCTTTAGAAAACCCTGCATCGTATTGAAACTGAAAGACATTAATGCAGGTCATCACGGTTATGGTGTTACCAGAGATAAGGTGAGCTTTCAATTCGAAAGAAATTCAGCCGAATTCTCCTCCCACTATCTACTATAAAAGGCTGGGAACTGATAAAAAGAAAAACCTTAACTCCACCTGAAAAACACACTCACCCTTCACCCTATCACCCTTTCATTGTTTTAGATACCACACTCAGGTTAGAGGAGGAACACAACCGAGCCAGCATGAGGACGATAAATCCTGTGATGATCACACTCTTCCTGACAGTAAGTGACATTTTTTTTACATATAAATGCAGTAGAAACAAAAGTTTTTTTACTAACAGTGAATTCTGTGCTTTTATAATGAATGTGGAATTATGCAGACACTACCTACCTGGGATTCACTGGGATTCACAGTCCACTCAATAAATATGCTCTAGTTATAAAAATTGCATCCGTAGGCATTAACCTCATTGTTTTTATTTCAGGTACATTTAAAGCATGTGATGCAGCGAATATAATTCAACCCACAGCTACATTTGTAAAATTATATTCGCAATATAATATATAATATATATAAAATTTATATATAAAATGTGACCATAATGTGAATTTATATATATTTCATAATTTATATATATATTGTATATATATATATATTAATGTATAATATGTAATATATGTTATATATATGAAAAAAATTTATTTAACAATAACAATAATTTTAGTAACTTAAATGTTACTTAAAGGAAAAAAGTCGTACAAACTGGTACTACTAAAAAATACCAGTGAATCCTGGGTAATTACTCAGTAAGCAATAATAATGATTTAGTTTATTATGAAAATGCTGCTGCGTCATGATTTTACTTTAATATGTTGTTTGTTTGTTTGTTCATTTGTTTGTTTTTTTCCACCGTAATTCAGGCTAAAATATAATAACAATTTTAAATTAAGTAAAAAAATAAATGTAAAAAACTTCAGATATTAGTAACGAAAGTAATAATGGTAGCTCAGCAATTAAGACCTGTGTTGTACTTATTAACCAGAAGGTCATGAGGTCAAATCCCAGCACCACTGCTGTTCCATTGCAGTTAGCAAAACCCTCAGCGCCTCAGATATAAGTTGTTTTGAATAAGGGGCATTTCTAAATGGCGTAAATGTAGACCGTTTTATAGAAATCAATATTAATATTGAATAATTGGTGGAAAAATATATAGCTAACTTTACAACATTAATTTTAAATACATATCTCTGGGCCTCTGCATTTAGTATACATTGTTTATTATTTCTTTTCTTTCAGCTTTAAAAAGTATTTACCATTTTCTGACCGAATTATTTATCTATCGAATAGCATTTATTTTATTAGACCATGTCATTAAATAAGAGACCAAAATATTAGTATATTTGTATATGATTTTCTGAGTATTTCATATTTCACCTCCGATTATTACATTTGTAGATCAAATGCGATGCTGCTTCCACATACTGTGTCTCATCTACGAGATTGTAGCAATTTAAGGAACAATATGACTGAGGCTGTTTTAATGATATATTTACAGGTTGGACATAAACTAAATAAATATGCTAAGCAAAATGAAGTGATCAGGCGTGTAACATTTGCCCACTTGGAAAAATGGTGAACGCCACTGATAAGGAAAAAGTAGCTAACGGAAAGCAGAAGTTCATAGCAACCAGATCAGACGATTTCAAGCTGCCGCCAAAACAAAAGCAGTTGTGGAATTTATGCTGTGGTTAAAGCCAGAATGTTGATTATATCTTGTCATAAGCCGATTTGTCCCATTTCCTTATTTGACTTTAAGCTCAGAACTCTTTAATTAAAGAAAGTAACTAAATACACTGTATATCTCAGAGGTTTGCTTTTTCTCTCTCAGTGTATAGTCATAATATCCACCCAGAGCAAAACCAGGAAGAAGAGAGCATGGATCATTGATTCACTCACTATAGAGGAAGAAAACCCTGGCCCTTTCCCATATATACTCGACACGGTGAGTATTGCATTTCCTAAATTCGTATTTAACGTGGGTCAATTGTTACTGGGCCGCACAGAAAGAATACGTAACCTGTATTTATTATCTGATTCTGAACAATGTTTTATTTTGGAAAATTACCTGTTTCTCTCAACCACATCTGTCTATGACTCACTCTTGATGCATGTCATGATGCCGGTCGGTCACATGTCTTACCTCCATCCACTACCTTCTTAAAGGGTCTTCGGCCGCTAACACATAATACATTACTGCTAAATTCAAACCCCCAAGCGAGCAAAATGAACAAAAAACAACACAGTGGATTCACGTTTATTATTATATTTAGAAAATATCACTTTTTATGGCGGTTGTATCATTTTATTTTGTTGTATTTATCCGCCACACCTTAAAGGCCGGTCCAGAAAAATATTGTCCAACATTAGTGGCGCAAAAAAAAGTTTGGGGAACACTGCTCTACACCACTGCAGTACAAACCCTGTAGTAGCCACATATTGCTCAAAGTTACTGTGAAATTTCGATTATTCACTCTATGCTTTTGTTTCAGATCAACGTGGAGCGAAAGTATTTAGTGAGGTTCTTTCTGACAGGGCCCGGTATTGATAAAGACCCTCAAGATGTCCTGAGCATCAACGCCAGAACTGGCCAAGTTTTTGTGCATAAGAAGGTCGATTACGAGACCCATAAAAATCTCTCGGTAAGTTTTATGTGTCATTTGAAATCCATTCCACGATGCTGCTGAATTCTTGATTCGAATTGGTCAGAAGATGTTGGTTTTGGTTTCTTAAAATAGAAATTGCAGCTCTGTAAATCACGTGTAAATATATATTTGTTTTTACAGTAACATCTAATTCATAGGACCTTATAATGTGGATAGAGTTCACAAACAGATATGGAATTAACTGTAAAGTTAATTATGTAAAAACGTACTGTTACAGGACAATAATCAACTTTGGAATAGTAACATTAAATTATGTCATGTGTTGAAAAAAGTGCACCATCAGTGTGCATAGTATTATTATAAATTTGCTGATTGATTTAACATCAATTTAACATTTTATTGTGGTCAGAAGGAAAATGGTAAACAGTCTCTGACAAAAGTCTTGTCGCTTGTGTACAAATTGACCTGAAGTGCAGCTGAAATATATTTCTAATCAAGATTTTTTTACATGAAATGGATCATTTTAATCCCAACAGCTTCTGTAATAATGTTTCACTGCAAAACGAAACTGTAAAAAATTATTCTAATATTTGAGCTTGGTAAAGCCCAATGAGCTTCACCTGTGACTAATAATGGATCAATTAGGTCTCAGTTTTGTATACAAAGAACCCCAGTACACGGACTGTTAGTGTTAGGATGGTTTTCACACTGTTAACACACATTCCTTTGTCTGCTCAGTGTCTATAGAATATTTACGATGTTAGTCTGTAAGGTAAACAGGGAGTCTTATCTGGACTCACACATCTCCGGCTAGTATATCCTCTTGTCTAAACAGGAGACAGGTTTAGGACAGCCTTTTCTCTGTATGTGTATATATACGTTCTGCCGCCTGCAATAAACTGAAGAGGAAGCATTTGCTGTGTGCGGTGTGATTCTTCCCTGAATTCAGAAAGGCCTACGGGTATCGCAGATCGTATGGAAAACCTCTCCACTAATTGAGTTTCGTTTGGGCATGATCAAAATCTAACACGGACCTTCACATCAACTGCAACTAGACCTCTGCAAACATGTCTAAGATTCACTCTGAGACTAATTATCAAGAGGTTAAAGACCAAATCCACTGCTGATGTGGCAGACACCTTCAATGTGTCTCAGTGTCAAGTATAGAGGATAAAAAAATTAAAAGAGACTAGAAGACTATCTTGACAAGCCCAGGTCGGGCAGACCCCCGCAAGACAACTGCTCGAGAGGACCGTTTGTTGGCTCAAAAATCCAAGGCCAGCCCATTTTCCACTGCAGCAGAGCTCCATGAGACCTGGTCACCTGACGTCCCTGTGTCAACCAGAACAGTTTGTCGGATTGTGTTTTGAAATGGCCTCCATGGTTGAATCAGTGCCCAGAAGCCAGCACTAAACAAAAGACAATTGAAAAACCATGTGGCATTTGCCAAGGCCCACAGCCTGCTGAAAGGATGGATGCTGGAAAAGTGGCAGAAGGTGGATTTTTCAGATTAATCTTCTGTTGAATTAGACCACAGTCGCCGCAAATATTGCAGGAGACTTACTAGAGCTCGCATGGATCCGAGATTCACCCAGAAACCAGTGAAGTTTGGTGACAGATAGATCATGGTCTGAGGTTACATCCAGTATGAGGGGGGTGTGCGAGAGATCTGCAGGGTGAAAGGCAACATCAATAGTCTAAAATCTAAAAAAAATCTTAGCTACCGCTTATATTCCCAACCATAAAAGAGGCTCAATTCTGCAGCAGTATGGTGCTCCATCACATACTTCCATCTCCAAATCGAAGTTCCTTAAGGCAAAGAACACCAAGATGCTTCAGGATTAGCCATCCCAGTCAACAGACATGAACATCAGTGAGCATATGTGCGGTGGGATGAAAAAGGAAGCATGGAAGACGAAACCAAAGAATATTGATGAACTCTGGGAGGCCTGCAAGACTGCTTTCTTTGCAATTCCTGATGACTTCATCAATAAATTGTATGAATCCTTGCCATACGCATGGATGGAGTCCCTCTAACTCATGGAAGTCATACAAAATATTAAGCACCACTATTTAATTTGCAGACATATTTTAGTATTTGCAGTTAATTTGTTTAATTTCTGTATAGGCGCCAAAACTTTTGTCCTGCCAAAATTTATCCTTTCTGTCTTGATTAAATGATAAATCTTTTTCAGTGCATTAAACATCATTTGGGAGGGTTTTAGCTTTTCATATGAGCCATTTCTAACACCAATTGATTCATTAAAAATCAGGTTAATAGCAGGTATAAAATAGATAAGCGACAAGACTTTTGTCAGGGACTGTAAGCTGGCATTTACACCAGTGTGATACTCAAATCCAACACTATATCTATGTCTCTGTTGCAGTTCAAGTTTGAAGCCAGGGATCAAAATCACAAGCTGGACACCAACCTTGGAGTTGAGGTTAAGATCTTAGATATAAACGATCACGCTCCGGTTTTTACCCAAAATCACTATGAAACAACACTCGTGGAATCTGTACCTCAAGGTGACTTAACACTACATATTGTGTTCATATACAGTAATTCACCATGTTGGTTTGTTCTCTTACACTCAAAACTTCTCTACAGATTCACTGGTGATCAGAGTCTCTGCTTCAGATAAGGACGAACCAACTTCCCCCAATGGCACCTTCAACTTCTTGATCGATTCGGTCACCCCAAAAACAGATAATGTTGAATTTTATATCAAGCAAAACAACACCATCGGGGAAGTTTATTTCAAAGGTTGCTTGGACTATGAGGTAAATGCAGATCAGTGCTAAATGACAATTTTACAGTAAATTTATACTTATTTAAAAAGAATGACATTTCACTTCATTTGACCTGTCATGCAATATATATATATATATATATGAACTTTGATTTGGTCAATTTAGGAGCTTTGTGATATAATATCATAATATACAGTACAGACCAAAAGTTTGGACACACCTTCTCATTCAAAGAGTTTTCTTTATTTTCATGACTATGAAAATTGTAGAGTTACACTGAAGGCATCAAAACTATGAATGAACACATGTGGAATTATATATGGAATTATATACATAACAAAAAAGTGTGAAACGACTGAAAATATGTCATATTCTAGGTTCTTCTATGTAGCCACCTTTTGCTTAGATTACTGCTTTGCACACTCTTGGCATTCTCTTGATGCCTACTTTGAAGAACCTACAATATGACATTTTTAGTTCAATTTTTTGTTATGTATATAATTCCATATATGTTAATTCATAGTTTTGATGCTTTCAGTGTGAATCTACAATTTTCATAGTCATGAAAATAAAGAAAACTCAATGAATGAGAAGGTGTGTCCAAACTTTTGGTCTGTACTGTATATATAATATGATCACAGGGTCCAATTGTGTATGTTTAAAGAAAAGTAAGACACTTAACCATACATCTTGAACTACGCTGTTTAAACAAATGTATAAAGAAATACACATAAAAAGCATAAAAAATACACAAATGAAGCTAATTTTAGGATGCTGTAAATAGATACATGCCAACAGATGTCAAAAAAAGGGACAATGCCATTTGGGAAAACTTATATATAATATAAGAAGCAGCTTCATGTCTTTCATTGGAGGTCACTGAATAACTGTATTATGCATTGAACTCTATTTTACAAAAATTTACCAAAAAGGAGAAATTTGAAAATGAAACTTCTTTAGTTGAGCAGGATATAAATGAATGCTTTCTATTTATTTACTTCATTTTAAATATAATGAAATTGTAACTAAAAGGGAACAATGGCAGCTTTAATTTCAATATATTAGTTATTTTGAGTTATATAAAGGATTCCTGACTTTTTTATCATTTTTTTTCCACCCAGTCAAGTTTGAATTTTGGCTTCTTATAGGTTGAAATTCTGGGCACCTCTGTTTTTTAACATATTGGTCACATGAACAATAGATTAAGCATTAAACACATTATAAATTATAGATTTATACATTAAGCTAATATTTGAAATGCTCACACTGTATGTTTTTTAAAGAAAAGTAAGACACAACCATATATCTTGAACTACACTGTTTAAACAAATGTAAATAAAGTAATACAAAGAATATAAAAATACACAAAAAAGTAACAAAAAATACACAAATGCAGCTAATTTTAGGATGCTGTACATTGATGCATGCCAACAGATGTATAACTGATAGATCTTTAGTCTTGTAGCTCATTAAAAGTAAGACTTTAATGAAAAAAGATTATTATTATTATTATTATTATTATAAGCTAAATTTGGTTAACAAAAACATTCTGAATATATTTTACAATTTTTCCATATTTTTAGAAAGCACAGAAATATACTCTCCTCATTAAAGCCATGGATAATGGAGACAAAATCCAGCTGTCCAGCACATGCACCGTGGTCCTGAATATCATCGACAAAAACAATCACCTCCCTGAAGTCACGGGTCAAACGGTGAGTACTTATCTTTAAATATACCTTATTACTGTATTGAAGTCATTTTTCTCGCTACTCTTCAGTTTCACTGAGTTTATTTTGACCGAGATGTTTGATCTTTCTTTCATTCTGGCATTTGGAGAGGCTGTTACAAAATGACCCAAATACTAAAGTACTGTTAAAATCAGATACTTTAAGATGTTTATTCTTTTGGCATTGGTGATTTTTTTTTTGCTGTAATGTATTTAAACTTTTAGATATTGTGATTTGTGGTGAGAGTAGGGAGCAGGTTGAGAAGATCCTGGAGAGGTGGAGGTACACGCTGGAGAGACGGGGAATGAAAGTCAGTGAAGTAAGACAGAGTACATGTGTGTGAATGAGAGGGAGGGCAGTGGAGGGGTGCGGTTGCAGGGAGAAGAGGTGGAGAAGGTGGAGGAGTTCAGGTACCTGGGGGTCAACAGTGTAAAGTAATGGAGAGTGTGTTAGAGAAGTGAAGAAAAGAGTGCAGGCAGGGTGGAGGGGGTGGAGAAGAGTGATAGCAGGAGTGATTTGTGATAGAAGAGTATCTGTGAGAGTGAAAGGGAAAGTTTATAGGACTGTGGTGAGACCTGAGATGTTGTATGGTTTAGAGACAGTGGCGTTGAGTAAAAGACAGGAGGTGGAGCTGGAGGTAGCAGAGCTGAAGATGTTGAGATGTTCGTTGGGAGTGACGACGATGGACAGGATTAGGAATGTGTTTGTTAGAGGGACAGAGCATGTAGGACGTTTTGGAGACAATGTGATTGAGGTGAGATTGAGATGGTTTGGACATGTGCAGAGGAGGGACATGGGGTATATCAGTAGGAGAATGCTGAGGATGGAGACACCAGGAAGGAGGAAAAGGGGAAGGTTTATGAATGTGGTGAAGGAAGACATGCTGGTAGTTGGTGTGACAGAGGCAGATGAAGAGGACAGGGGGGTGTGGAGAGGGATGATCCGCAGTGGCGCCCCCTAATGGGAAAAGCCAAAAGTTTAAGAAGAAAAAGTCTAAACTTTTATTCATGTTAGATTTTCAGGCTCTCTACACCATGAATTTGCAGGTGGAAATTTTGAAATGTTCAGAATCATCTTTATTGGAAAGTACCAAGTACAATGAATAAATCATGGTGTGCTGGTGTTATAAAAATATGATAGAATATAAAAACAAGGAAAATAAAATGTCGTGCTGGAACAGGTTTGGGTTTCCTAGTTTAAGTGAAGGTAAAAATGTCATGCTTCTGCATCCAAAGGCGTCCTGTACAATTGTGTGCCTTCAGCTTTGCGACAACAGTTTGGGAAAGAACCACATGTGGCTGGAGAAATCAATTTATACCAAAACTATTGTCCATATAGTGTATCACTACATCTTTCAGGGTCCGAGACGAATAAAAGAAAGAGAGAGTGGAGTGGAAGTTCTGCGTTTGCATGTAACGGACAAAGACAGTCCACATTCGCCAGCCTGGAGAGCGAAATTCACTCTTCATGGAGATCCGGGAAACAATTTCCAAATCCAGGCAGATCCCAAAACGAATGAAGGAATCCTGACTGTTATAAAGGTATTTCTGTGTTTTTCTGAAGGATATATGCATTTTGGAAAACTGACTATATCGTCTTGTGGCGATACGACATTACTACTACTACTACTACAACTACAAAGATCTTTCATGTCTAAAAAAAAGATTAAGAAAAAAGAAAAGGAAAAAAAATCAGCCTTTCATGAATTCTGCAGCTTTTTTGTTATTTCAATCATTTACGGAAATGTGAACAATTAAGGCACCTTTCAAATGCAGTGCTACTCAACTTTATTTCTTGGTCTACTAAATATTGCAGGCGATGGATTACGAGGAGAACGCGTTAAGAAACTTGACGATCAGTGTAGAGAATGAAGAGCCCTACTTCTACTGTAAGGTTCTATCTCGTACATCAGGGGGCTTATGGAAAGTAGACATGTTTCCCAAAAGGTCCAGCACAACCGTACCTGTCAACATTACTGTCGAAGACGTGAATGATCCTCCAGAGTTTATACCACCGGTTAAAAAGATATATATAAGGGAGAATACGCAAATAGGAACCCTCATCGGAACATTTGAAGTAATTGACCCTGATAAAACGTCTGGGGACACATTTCGGTAAGTGCAACCGCCTTTGTGTTGTGTCTTTGACCCTTGAAATATGGTCACTTTTGATTATTGTGAGAAAGAGTAAGAAATAGTTCAGTTAAAAGTGTGTGAGGTTCATACAAACTGCAATAAATTTGAGGCTTTTATTAAATTTCATCTCTTTTTTTGGATTTTTGGGAATGTTGTTATAACTCTCTCTATATATCTCTTATCATCATCAGCTTTGTTAAAGGAGAAGATAAAGGTAACTGGGTAAACATTGAAACAGACACTGGTCAGATTTATGTGGCCGGTGTTATGGACAGAGAATCACCTTTAGTAAACGGCGCCCCCTATACCGTCCTCGTGTATGCTGAGGAAAAAGGTAAGACATTGTACATTCGATCTTTAATCCTATTCACTTCCTATTTAATGCTATTCATTCAGCTATACATTCTTCCTTGGTCTTCCTCTTTTCCTCCTTCCTGGTGGCTCCATACTCAGCATTCTTCCACCGATATACCCCATGTCCCTCCACATGACCACATCTGACTTTGTTTAAAAAAAAAAGTCATCTAATCCTGTCCATCTTTCTCACTCCTGATGAAAATCTAAGCATCTTCAACTTCATCTTCACCCCCAGCCGTCTTTTTGTCAACTTTTTTAAAAATAACCTAAAACAAACGTATGCCCCCCCCCTGCTGGGCAGAAGTATATCACACCTCTATGCAACTTTGGTAACTGATACGATTCAAGATTTTTGTCACATAGTTATAGATTACGATTTAATTGGCTGCTTAGAATATTGTGCATTAGATAAAAGAAACTATAAATATACATGAATTTTTTACAAATGATTAAATAGATTTAAATGTGCAAACGTACAAATTATTATTATTTTTTTATTTTTCAAAGCCCTTTATTCTTCTTTCCTACAGGTCAGTCTCCACAGACTGGTACAGGGACACTGGAAATCCACTTAATAGATGAAAACGATAATATCCCACTGTTGGTGGACAATAAAGTAAGCATGTGTTTATCAGATGAGAAAAGCATGACTGAAATCTCAGCTGTAGATGTGGACCTTCCACCATACAGTGCACCATTCGAATTTGAGCTCCTGGAGAATGACCAAGTAGAAGGGAAATGGAAGATTCTGAAAATAAATGGTACAGTTTCTAAACATTTTCTGAACGTTTCATTTGCCAATGTAACTTAAACTATCAGTGAACCTATATAACAGAATATTTGTAAAAGTAAAGTCTCCTGATTTCTGAAAATCTTATTGATATAAATAAAATAAATGTATTTAGAATTTCTACCACATAAGAAAAAAAATTCTATGATCTATGAATCAAAGAGGACTGTTTGAGGTGTGCTGTTTTACTGGGAAAATTGCATGGTATCAAACTAAACCTCCGAACCCTAAAGAGAACTTTGAAAAAGAAAAATAACTCAGAATTGGCAGTTAATAAAAGATCAATTGGAAATTAAGTCAGAATGGCGAGAAAAAAAAGGTGGAATTGCCAAAATCAGAATCATGAGAAATAAGTAACGATCGCGAGAAATAAAAACAGAATTCCAAGAAATAAAGTCTTCTTTTTTTTAGGAGTTTAAATCACCCGATTTCAAGACAAAAAACTGAACCCCTATAACATTAGACCAATGAAATTTCCAAACGAAAACGAAAAAACGCACCTCACCTGTGTTCTTAGCTGCATGGCATCCGGAGAAAAACCTTCTATCGGGTGATTTTTAAACGCACGACGAAGCCAAAAGATAAACTCCAGAGAGAAATAGTTGTGAAAGGAAGGAGGAAGACAGTGAACAATGACTTACTTGGTAGGCTACTGTTTAGATACAAGCCGTTGTAGCGTGTTGAGTCTGGGTGAAGGGAGAGCTCACTAACTCCAGTTACAACAGAAATCATATAAGCACAGACAGATTTCCAAAACTCGTGCTTTTTTATTTTTCTTGGCAACAGCGTTACGGGTTAGTCGAAGAAACTTAGAAATGAGCATCAGAAAATAAGGACATATTCCTCAGTCTTACACACATGCAGTAATAGCAGAAAAAAAATGCAGTGGCATGCGATTCCCAAAATACCGCTATGCTCCTAAAGGAAGCGCAACATATTTCACCTGTTACACCGTGTGTAATGTGTCTTTCGTTAAAGCCTGTGTAAAGTACATTAGTGTAGACATATTTATGTTCAAAATAAAAATATTTGTAAATTTCAGTGGGTGCGGCTTATATATGGGTGCGCTTTATAGTCCAGAAATTACAGTATATAATTTTAATGTCACCGAAATGGGCTTCCATACCACCACAAATGAATATAATGTAAAGAAAAAACAATATTCTGTAACTATGAAAAATAAAAGATGGATTTTTTTTTCTGCATCTTCCTGCAGAGACAACTGCAAACCTAGTCACAGAGAACACAGTCCACACAGGCAATTACAACATTTGGATCAAAATTTTAGACAAACAAGGACATGGATCAGTTCAAAACCTGTCAATCAGTGTGTGTAACTGCACCACCAATCCCAAGTGCGGTGCTGGAAGTTTCACGGCCGGACCAAATTTCAGTGCCATTGCGATAATGATCCTCGCTTTCCTGCTTCTTCTTGGTAAGACTCATACGCATGACTTACTGTATACTGACACAACTTTAATATAAAACCCAATGCAATATGCAAGTTTTATGAGGTTGTTCTTGTGGATTGATGTAAATGATTAGATCTCTGTTAGTCTTTTATTACATAGTTAAAAAGGAAAAAGGAGCAGAGGAGAAGGTGCAGAATACAAATGTTGCAAATGAAAACATACGTTACAATAACAATCGAATCTGCTAAAGTTGTTTCTAACAGATGAAATGGCTAAAAATGTGTTTTTGTCTGACAGCGATACTCCTGATGGCTTTCCCGCAGTGCGTAACACAAAAGAAAATTTTGATCCTGCATGATGATGTTTCTGGGAATATTATTAAATGTAACATCGAGATGCCTGGTACAGACTGTGAGGTACGAAAATATGTAAAAAAAATAAAAAAAAAAATAAAAAAAAAAAAAAAAAAAAAAAAAAAAAAAAAAGGGGCGGGGTTCCTTGGAAATAATAATCTAATTTTTGTTTTTTTTTCACACAAAGTTAAATTATTTATATATTAAAAAGGTATATATATATATATGTTATAGACTCAAATCGTAAAGCTAAACAGTTGTTGTAAATTGTAAAGATTAGATTAGATTAGATTAGATTAGATTAGATTAGATTAGATCAGATTCAACTTTATTGTCATTACACATACACAACAAAATGCAGTTTGGGTCTAACCAGAGTACAATAACAGCAAGTGCAGGATATACAGTGTTTACATGATTTACATAAATTAAATGGAATGATATTATAGGACTATAAACAGTAGTTTACAGATATGTATGTACTATAAATATAATATACAGATGAATATATAACAATAGATGTAAAAAATAGAAAACATTACTGGAAGTTTGGGGATTTGAGTCTTATCATGGCTGATCTCGGCTTCTGAACATATGCATATGCAAAGCAAGAATTTCATTGTGCTGTAATGTAAATGTGACAGATATAAAACCTTTTACCCCCATTTTATAGTTTCCCATTTTTTTTCATATACTTGAATTCAGCAATGTTGTATTTATCCAGTTAATTATTACATTTTGTGGAGCAAAGGCCATGAGTCTTAATGCACAGCATTTATATGGAATTTAAATATGTATATATAATTTTCTGGCTATTTCATTAGACATATTGATAAAGTTTCTCATTCTCTTTTATACAGGTCCCATTTGACCAATTACACATAAACAAGAACGGTGTGATGTCTGAAGCATTTTCCAAACACTCAATGCACAAGGTATGTAATTGCATTCAACATTAAATAAATAACTACAATTGGTTCACTGTGTTTTAAATGATGGTTATAAAACAAAACTAATTTCTCTGTATGTATATAAGTAACTTGAGGTAAAAAAGAAAGCATTTGTGAACATTAATGTAAACTGTACTTAAATACCACTTCCCCTTAGTGTGCAATGAGCTGTGCATTGTTAAAAAGTTGACGTATTGCATAATGAATGCTTCATTCTGATTGGCCGGTAGCTGATTTCAAATCTGTTGAACACACAGACATTATTTTTTTTAAGCTACCTGATATTTGTCACTACAGTTATTTTGCAGCTTTCAAATATCTGACATTATCAATCAAATGGCAAAAATTCGGTTCATTTGACGTCGAAGGGCTGCGAGAACTCTCTTTAGACTTCGAGTTAGGTTGCGTGCATTTCCATTAAAAACTACACCATGATAATGAGATCGGTGCATGCAGACAGAAATGACAAACCTGGAAGTAGTCAAAGCAGTCACAGGCTGTGGTTAGACTGGAGCCAGAGCCCGATTAAAACAGGAGACACAGCAGGCAGCACTTTTTATAAAAAACTGTGTTCATTGTGGTCTTGTTTAAGTCTTTGTTTTCTTTTTCTCTTTTGGGATTTCCAGGGAGGTTCTGCAACATCCAATGAAAATCAAGTCCTGGGAAAAACACTCTGGAGGGTAAATTCTGTATTTCAATATTGCAACATAATTTTATTATATAATTTAGATTTAGTCCAAATTTCAACTGTTTTATTGTTTGCATTTTTACTCATTTGTACAATCTGAGATAGATAGATAGATAGATAGATAGATAGATAGATAGATAGATAGATAGATAGATAGATAGATAGATAGATCTATAAGATGTTGAACATTCGAGTAGGAGGTTGTAAGATCAATTCCCCCCAACATTAAGCTGCCACTGCTGGGCCCTTGAGCAAGGCCCTTAATCCTTAGTTGTTTTTTCTATTTTTCATCTGACATACTATTTCTTCTGTCTGCACATTTCAGGGTTCTACACAACATTCGTATCGGCTGATAAAAAATTGTGGCATGGCGGTAAGACCCTAAAGTATTGACATGTTTAATGAATTAAACTTTAATACCAGAATCTATGCATTTCTATAAAACAACTTTGTTTTGTCCAGTGTTAAACAATGTTTATTGTTGAAAAATGCTATTGTTAAGCTATAAAACATATATTTTAATTGTTATATGTTGTAGTTTTTTGCTGATGTTTGCAAATCTCTGTATTGATTTTATTTTTGTCTTTTCTTACAAACAGGAATCAATGAGCAAAAACTTTGCTACTCACAACATAGAGGACTTCAATCATTTCTCCAAAGTCCTTTCAAAACAAATTGATCAGGTAACGGTTTGTTATTTCGTCATTTTGATTACATTTCATGAGACTTTACAGGATTTATGAGACTAAATGAATTACAAATAAAATTTAAAAAAATGTGCGTATCATAAAATAGCATGAACATTACATCAAAAATACACACCTGAATTCTAAACATAGCTTATTGCTCTCCATTGGAACCAAAGTATCAAGTCAAGTCAAGTTTATTTCTATTGCGCTTTTCACAACAGACATCGTCTCAAAGCAGCTTTACAGAGTTTAAGAGTTAAGGTGAACGATGTGTATTAATCCCTGATGAGCAGCCGTGGTGACTGTGGTGAAGGAAAAACTCATTTAGATGTTATAATTGAAGAAACCTTGAGAGGAACCAGACTCAAAAGAGGAACCCATCCTCATTTGGGTGACATCAAGAGTGTGATTATAGACTTTATACAATACAGAACACTGGAGAGTGAAAACTAACATCAGCACTGCAGTGTGTGATTATGAGTAATGTTCTTTCTCCAGTCTTATACAGTCAGTTGAGGTTATGAAACCAGGAGCTACTGAGCAACTCATAAAATAGCTCTACATTTGCGATCACCTGTAACAATGTAACACAACTTATTATATAACTGTGATTGGAAAGTCAGTCATAATTAGATTAAAGTCACAATTCTGGAATATAATGATTTCTATTCCTTAATGCTTTCATCCAAAGTCATACTTTATATGAAAGGAAGCTTCGTGAAAGTAGATCGAATTAAAGCCCTTTTTAAAAAGCAGCAAAAAGCAGTGTATTGTTTGATTAATTAACATTTACTACTAACAAAAATAAAACTCTAAATTGCAAACCAGGTTAGTTTTTATAAATTACAGTGTTCAATATTAGCTTGGAAAATTTTTTTTTTTAAATGCATCAGCCCTTGCATTTACCTGCAAAAGAGAAAGAAAGAAAGAAAGAAAGGAAGGAAGAAAGAAAGAAAGAAAGAAAGAAAGAAAGAAAGAAAGAAAGAAAGAAAGAAAGAAAGAAAGAAAGAAAGGAAAAAAAAGGAAGACAGCAAAAAAGAAAGAAAGAAAGAAAGAAAGGCAGAAAGAAAGACAGAAAGAAAGAAAGAAAGAAAGAAAGAAAGAAAGAAAGAAAGAAAGAAAGAAAGAAAGGAAGGAAGGAAGAAAGAAAGAAAGAAAAAAAAGGAAAAAGGAAGAAAGAAAAAAGAAAGAAAGAAAAAGAAAGAAAGAAAGAAAGAAAGAAAGAAAGAAAGAAAGAAAGAAAGAAAGAAAGAAAAAGAGATGATTGTAGTTGAATACACACTCATTTGTACACTTGATGGTTAAATCAGCTGAAAGAAAAGCAGGATTTAAGAGGATTTTATACTTTACAAGTTTAATAATCTTTGTACTGTACAGTATCATTAAAATAACTTCTAATCTGACTAAAGAACTGCAGAAATACAAACAAATACAATTAAAATATATATATTCAGATTCTGTGTTGTTACTTTTAGAAGATTTTTATAGTAACTAAAAAAATCATATAAAAAAATAGTCATGCATTTTTACTTGCTCCCTCCAGAACCTGCACCGGCTCCAGGCTCCAGAACAGGAGCTCTGCGATTACGAGCCTCACTGCTACAAGTATGAAGGAGACCCCGACGAACACCACGATGAAAACCCCGATACCATCTCCATTCCTGAGATTGATTTTCATCCGGACATCCTCAATGATCTGGATTTACGCTTCTCCAGCCTGGCAGCCGTGTGCAGACCTCATTTAATGTCATCGCCCCAAAACACTTAGAGTCAATTCTTATAAAGTGTGTTCTATATCGGAATTTGCAATCAGTGCGAAGAGGCATGAGGACGTTCACTAAATAAAATGAATCTTATTTTGTCTCAAAATGCAGTTGGAACAAACACAAATGCAGTGAGCCAAAAAAAAAAAAAAAAAAAATTCAAGAAGAAAACAAGGAAGAATTAAACAAAAAAAAGGACGAATTTTACCTATGAATTTTCGAACCACAGAAACCGAAGTTAATTTAAAAAAGAATAATAATGATGAATAATTAAAAAAAGAAAGGTTGTGGTACTTTTTTCAAAAATCGAACAAAAACAAAAAAGTATCGAATCAAACAAGTATTTTACATTACAAATATGTTCTTGCTGCATCATTTCAAGATCATTTACAGCTTTTTTAGTTTGTTTTCTAATGTTTGGATGCTGCTGTGTTGCGTGTCCGTAAACTTTGTCTTCCGTTGACATTATTTCTAGATTTCCTGTTACCTTTTCATTTTTTCTTTAACATTGTCATTTTTTAGGGATTTCTATTTAAGTTCTAGTATTTTTTACTTTTCAGATTAAATATAGTTTTTTACTGTAAAAACACAGTCACACTGGAGTCTGAGTTGAACTTTGTACATAAATCTTGCTAAAAAATGCTGCTGATTTATTAAAATGTCTTCGCAAAGAATCTTTTAGTGTCTATTATTTTTGTATTTATTTTAAAGCATGACATGAGGTCCGAATACAGGACTCAAACAGGAAGTTCCAGTCGCACTGTTTGAACACCAGAGGTCCCAATTTTGCAAACAAAATATGTAGAACGATCTTTCTTTAATTGAGACATTGCACCATCGTCAATCCGATTGTGCGCCGATTGACAAATAGCTCTGGATCGCATTGACCGCCAACCTCGTTATTAAAAAAAGAAAATCTTCGGGAGCTCAGCACGCAGAACAAAAAATTGTGAAAACTTGCCTGATTTTTTCACCAAATAAAATGACAACTTTGGCATTGCCGAACTCATTGAGCTTCAACTTCTCATCTTCTTCTGGTTGCAGATCAGTTAAATTACTTCTCATATGTACCTTACAGCACAGTGAAATTCTATCTTTGCATATCTCAGCAATGTTAGGAAGCTGTGGTCATTCATGATGCAGCGCCCCCTGGAGCACAGAGCGTTAATTACCTTGCTTAAGAGCCCAAAAGTAGCAGTGTCTTAAACCCATGACCTTCCAATCAGTAAGCCAGAACCTTAACCAGTGATCTTCTACTTTCTTTAGTATTTGTAATAATTTCCTCATTCTAATATGTGATCTATTCTATACTAACAGCTCATATACCCAAAACTATATCCAGCATATTGCTGCATCTTTCAAGTCCATTAATCAAACTTATTCTGAAGAGCTTTACTAAGAGCATTAGTATATTTACAAGGCGAACGTTCACGAAGGTCCTGTGCACCAGATTTATGTTCTATATCTAGCATCGGACAAGGTAGATGAGGGATTTCTGAGGAACTCACTGGACAGGTTTCACACAATGCCAAAGCCGGTACACCTTATTGTCATGTAAGCAATACCCTCTTAAATGACATATAATCAACATATAATCAACATCATGAGTGGTTTCTCAGTACTTCCAAACTACACTGCATTATATTGAGATGTTTTATTATCGTCACTTTATCGCTGCAAATCCTCCTTAGGAGACTGAGGGTTTTTTTTTTTTACAGTTTTACAAAATGGTGTGCATTCACTTTGAACAAAATGACAAAACACGACTCACACAGGTTATTTCCATCAGGTCTGAGTCGCATTGTCAAGCTACTAATGTCCGATCTGTTACTGTGTGATTCAGATATTTAGAATAAGCAGGTTAAAAAGTTCTACTTGCTACAAACAGGTTTAGGAAGATCTACGAAAAAGTTTCCGCATGAGAAATCCTGAATTATATCCCTTCTGTAGAACCGAATACACAAAAAAAAACAATAGTAATGACAGTCATGTGAGGCTTAAAAAAAACACACACACACACACACACACACACACACACACACACACACACACACAGGTGGTGAAATGGTGACAGTGATCATGGAGGAAGTTGTATTTTCACTTCATTATCCGTGAGACGACCTGAGGTAACCTTTATACAGAGTCAGGTTTGATTAAATGTTATCGTCAATATCAGTGACAATGTCAGAGTTAATATAACATTCTGGAGGTAAAGATATGAGAAAGGTATCAATGTACAGAACAAGAATGTACCTGAATGCTGCTTAATAATGATGGATTTTAAATAATCGAATAAGAAAACCGATAAAACAGATAAAAGCCAGTCGTATATAAAGTAATTACATAGTCTAGACCTTCACTGAATATCAATGCAACTACATGCATGAAGGAAATTTCCATTTACAGCATTTGGTAGACGCCCTTATCCAGAGCGACTGACAGTACAGTTATCTCAGTTATACAGCTGAGGAAATGAGGGTTAGGGGCCTTGCTTAGGGGCCCATCAGTGGAAATAAACACTTTTTATCAAAAAGGCTTAGAAATCTTTTTAAATAGAGCATTTGTATTTATATTTTTCTCAGCCTCTAAGAATGAAAAAAACATTCTAACGGTTAAAATCTCACTAGGAAAACGTTTACATTTACGGTATTTATTATTCAAAGCGACTCACGATTATCTAATTTATACAACTGAGCAGTTGAGTGTTAAAAGGTTTGTTTAAGGGCCCAGCAATGGCCCAGGTTTAAACTAACAACTGTCTGAGAAGTCCAATAGAGCTAGCACTTGTACACGAGGCGTTCAAGTCGAAGCGGCACTTTTTTATTTTACACGTTTAAAGATGGATGCTGACGTGGCAGGATTACATGCAGTTGTAAATGGCCAGTGTGTCCTATTACTGATGATTACTGATTAATTTAGGTGATGCCCGTGACGTGGGCTGGTCCTGAGGCCTTAATCAAGAAGGCAGACAACAGAGTTAGTGTCTGCATATAACAGTGTGTGGTGCAGAAGTTTCTCATAAACAAAGGCGCAGATATCTACAAAAGACTTCAAGCAAAATACGGTGATGAGAAGCTCAACTGCAGCAAGATATCTGAATGGTGTAAACATTTTAAACAAGGTGAGATCGGGGAGTTGCAACAAAACACACACACACACACACATGTGCGCACGTGCCCACGTAAAAACATTATGTAAAAATCTAAAAACAATCTGAACGTTTTATTATTACACAGTTGATCGGTTGTTCATTTCTGTTTTTCGTTTCCTTCTCACGCAATGTTAAGAAAGCAGCGAAAATGTCCAGTGTGACTTCTACATCATAACAAACAGGTTCCAACGTCTTTCTTTCTTCCTAATGGCTCATGAGAATAACTCATGCATTTAAAGTTCATCCTGATACGGTGAAATGAACCGCCAAATGAATCAAATGCGCAACCTTTTCATCTTCATGACATAAGAAGGCATAGTTTAGGACTCTCGCAACAAAAACAATAAACAAAAAAATGTAAAGTATGACTCTCAGGAAATGTGTTATCATTCTTCTCTTCAGGTATCAATGCACAATGTTGCTGCTACGGGTATGTGCTAATCACAATCAGAAGGGGATTCATTGCTTAACGTATTCACATATGCAAAGGATTTTGTTTTATTATATATATAAAATAAGGCACTCAATTGTACAGGACGTCTTTAGATGCTCCATAATAAAATTTTGCATTCACTTGAACTTGGAAACCCAAACCTGCTCCAGCATGGCACTGCCCCCGTGCACAAGTGAGATAAATGTAAGTCGCTCTGGATGAGAGCCTCTGCCAAATGCTGTAAATGTAAATAATAAAAAAAGAAAAAAAAAGTTCGAAGTTGAAACTTTAAAGATTTTTATATCGACTTATAAATATTTCATTCAGCGATGCAAAAAGTTACAAAGAATTTACCTTTTATTATCAGTCATTTTTACTACTAATAATAATTCAAACCTAAATTGCAAAAAAGTCCAGTACAGTAGTGAAATTATTTGTTAAATAATACACCATCCACTGCTTTTGAGAAAGAAAGAAAAGAAAGAAAGAAAGAAAGAAAGAAAGAAAGAAAGAAAGAAAGAAAGAAAGAAAGAAAGAAAGAAAGAAAGATGTAGTTTTCAAAAAAAGAAAGAAAGAAAGAAAGAAAGAAAGAAAGAAGGATGTAGTTATCAAAGAAAGAAAGAAAGAAAGAAAGAAAGAAAGAAAGAAAGAAAGAAGGAAAGAAGGAAAGAAAGAAAGAAAGAAAGAAGGATGTAGTTATCAAAGAAAGAAAGAAAGAAAGAAGGAAAGAAGGAAAGAAAGAAAGAAAGAAAGAAAGAAAGAAAGAAAGAAAGAAAGAAAGAAAGAAAGAAAGAAAGAAAGAAAAAAAGAAAGAAAGAAAGAAAGAAAGAAAGAAAGAAA
>MU564352.1:7357427-7369493 GCA_024362625.1 Silurus asotus | reverse complement strand
TTTTTTTACACTTTTTTACACAAGGTTCATTGAATGATTTTCAAGACACACAAGAGGAAACCAAGATGCTAAACACTCATCTTTCTTCACCTTTTCATTTTATAGTCCCAAAATTAAATGATTGTGAACAATTTGTATGTAAAAATTAAGTTATACTGTATCTTAGTGCGTGGATGTAGAAACAAATGAGTACCAGCAAAACATCTACCTACTAGACTGTAAATACTGAATGTTGAAATTATAAATATCAAATATATAAATATATATTTGTATTTTTAGATTACATATATCATTATAAATTATTATACTGTATTTATATATTTATATAATATTTTTGTATATTATATTATTTTATTATAATTATTATGAATTAAAGAAATTATTATAAATATGATTTATTTATTTTAGAGAGATTAAATGTATTTAAAAAGAAAGAAAGAAAGAAAGAAAGAAAGAAAGAAAGAAAGAAAGAAAGAAAGATGTAGTTATAAAAGAAAGAAGGAAATAAAGAAAGAAAGAAAGAAAGAAAGAAAGAAAGAAAGAAAGAAAGAAAGAAAGAAAGAAAGAAAGAAAGAAAGATGCAGTTATCAAAGAAAGAAAAAAAATTCAGTAGTGATAAAAGAAAAAAGGCGGATGGAGTGAAAGAGTGAAACAAAGACAGGACTGAAAGTGATACTCTGAAATATGGAGAAAGTAAGAAAGAGAAAGAGTGAGATACTGTGGCATTTATAAGGCCACAGTATTTAAATTGTATTTAAAAGTATTGTATCACAAAAGTATTTAAATTATATTAAAATTGACCACTTTTTTCAAATAGGATCAAAAGAAGACCGATTTAAATGCTAAACATATGTATTTTATAATACACTTATATTTACATATTTATATCTAATTAATTTCTATATTCCACTTCTGATTATTGTGAAAATGTTACAGTGCTTCACAATATTGTCATGACTATTTTGTAAAAAAAAAAAAAAAACATACAAAGCTGTTTTATTGAAACGGTTCCAAGTTGATCACAAATAAAATGCATTTAATTTCACGCAAAGTGCAAGCAGTAAACAAAAACATTGGAAGTTTGGAATGTAAATAAATGTCCAGAATAACAACAATCAGTTTTATTCAATTATTCAGCATCTCAAACAGACTCTCTGCTCTATATCAGTGTGTAAACACTTACAATGTATTTTCCTCTTTGTCCTTTATTTTCCCACGTTTCCTGCCACTCCATGTTACTTACACATACAAATAAATTTACAGAACCGTTCTCTCGCTTTTAGGGTGAACTTTTTGGTTCAGAACAAAGAAAGATCAGAAGGAAGAAATCATGGATCATTGAGTCGTTCATAATAGAGGAAGAAAACCCTGGACCTTTCCCGTATATACTTGGCAGAGTGAGTATATCGTCTCGAAAATCAGCATGTATGCAGTATATACTGTACAGTGATCATTTAATGTAATGTAATTATATAAAATAAATCTCTCACCTCTCAAAAATTATGCCAGCTTAAAGAATGTTATTTTATTACCAGCATAGTTGGTAAAGAGTGATAAATATATAAAATACCCACAAGCACAGGCTCTTTTAAAACATAGGTATATATAAACACTAATCCGATTCTAGCATATAGTATATATGTATATATAGTATATCTTCTTCTTTCGTCTTCTCCCATTAGGGGGCGCCACAGCGGATCATCCGTCTCCATACCCCCCTGTCCTCCTCATCTGCCTCTTTCACCCCAACTACCTGCATGTCTTCCCTCACCGCATTTATAAGCCTCCTCCTTGGTCTTCCTCTTTTCCTCCTTCCTGGTGTCTCCATCCTTAGCATTCTCCTACTGATATACCCCATGTCCCTCCTCTGCACATGTCCAAACCATCTCAATCTCACCTCCCTCACCTTGTCTCCAAAACATCCTACATGCACTGTCCCTCTAATAAACTCGTTTCTAATCCTGTCCATCGTCGTCACTCCCAATGAAAACCTCAACATCTTTAGCTCTGCTACCACCTCCTGTCTTTTACTCAATGCTACTGTCTCTAATCCATACAACATCTCAGGTCTCACCACAGTCCTATAAACTTTCCCTTTTAATCTCACGGATACTCTTCACAATGTATATATAGTATAGATAGAATTATAATTGAACATATCAGTAGAAAAATTACAGTTAATGTATTTTACATTACATTCTATTGGTTTATTTGACATCAACCAACCTTCATTAGCTCCATCTCCATACAGCTAGTTTATTGGTATACTGGATAATGCAATGGAAATAACTTTCATCTGGTGGATGAGTTGAAATCCCAGGGCCCCCTGGAGTACAGGCAGGGTGGAGTGGGTGGAGAACAGTGATTTGTGATAGAAGAGTATCTGCGAGAGTGAAAGGGAAAGTTTATAGGACTGTGGTGAGACCTGAGATGTTGTATGGTTTCAAAACAGTGGCAGTGGAGGAGGTGGAGCTGGAGGTTGTTGAAGAAAGAGTTGAAGATGCTGCGTTTATTTATCAGTAATGATGATAATAGACAGGATAAGTTTATTAGAGGGGCCGGGCAGGTGGGACATTTTGGAGACAAGGTGAGAAAGATGGTTTGGACATATGCAGAGGAGGGACATGGCATAAATTGGTAGGAGAATGCTGAGGATGGAGCCACCAGGAAGGAGGAAAAGAGGAAGACTAAGGAGGAGGTTTATGGATGTGGTGAGAGAAGACATGCAGGTGGTTGGTTTGAAAAAAACTGATGTAGAGTGGTATGGAGATCGATGTGGTGACCCATAACGGGAGCGGCCAAAAAAAAAAGGCTACAGGGACTTTTTCCATTCTAATCCAGATTTGCATGGAAACGTACCTAATAACGTTGATATTGCTTTCAGAACTGCTTGTCAGCTTCTATTTGGTTTCTAGATACACCACAATCTCCTAAATATATGCATTTTTTATTCCACCTCTTTAGTTTGCTAGTATCGTTTATAGTTCGCCTACAATCCTGCTGGAATTGACCACAAAGTGATCGACTACAGTATAAAGCTACAATTTTAACACTAAATATTTTGTATTTTTGGGTGCGCTTTTGTTTCAGGTCAACCTCGAGCAAGAGCATTTGTTAAAGTTCTACCTCAGAGGCATGGGTGTCGATGAGGAGCCTAAAGACGTGCTGAAGATTGACCAAAGCACTGGCGAAATTTTTGTGCATAAGAAGATCGACTATGAGATGTATCCGTATCTCTCGGTATTCTCGTTACATTGATCATTTAACATCCTTTATTTATTTTACTGGTATATAAGTAAGAGGTTCATCACAAGAATAGATTGTACATGTTCTACATTCAGAGATAGTGTGTAAGTGAAAGGAACGAGGCCGATAAGGAAACAACAGTTTCTAGCTGATACAATGCAAGTGATTGATATTACAATAAATATAGTTTTCCAGGCGAAACAAAGTGAACGGATATAAACTTTCAGATCAACTGGATTTCGAAGTTTATATCTGTTCACTTTGTTTTGCTCTCTCTAACATTCTTTCATTAATTGTAGAATATTAATTTAGGAAATTACACATTATAAACGTATCTCTCGTTATCTATATTTGTATTAAAGCTCAGGTTTGAAGCGAGGGATAGAAAACACAACGTGGACACGGAACTCGGTATGGAAATCAGGATCCTGGATATTAACGATCACGCTCCGGTTTTTAGTAACAACCACTACGAGACGAATGTTGATGAATCTGCACTTCAAGGTGAATTTACACTACATGCAAAATAAATTCATTTTCACTACTAACTTACCACATAATATTACCATAATATTCCTATAAACATTATTGAACATATTTGTATCATTGTATATAATTAATAGTACAATATAATACAGGGAGAATAACTTTTGATGGAATTTGTATGTGCTGTTTACCGTAATTTCCGGACTATTAAACGCACCCAAAAATAACCCGCACCCACTGAATTTGACTAAGATTTTTATGTTGAACATAAATACGCTGCATCTGTGTATAAGCCGCACCTGTGTATAAGCCATACACTGAAACTAATGAACTGTACACAGGCTTTAACGAAAGACAGTGTCTGTTACACGGCTTGTATCTAAACAGTAGCCTACCAAGAAAGTCATTGTTCACTGTCTTCCTTCTTCCTTTCACAACTATTTCTTGTGAAAAGTTTATCTTTTGGCATCGTCATGCGTTTAAAAATCACCATCGGTGAAGCTTTTCTCCCGATGCCGTGCAGCTCAGAACACAGGTGAAGTGTGTTTTCATGCCCGGTTGTTTACAGCGTGACGAATGATTCACATTTTCTGTAGACAGTCCGAGTGAGGGGCAGGTCAAACGTCAGAGGAACATTATCCATATTTATGATGTGGGGCGGCCCGATTCAGTGTAAGCGAATCTGATTTAATATAAAGAGTTTCATTGGTTCACCTTAAACCCGTTCAGCAATTTCATTGGTCTAATGTAATGGGGTTCTGTTTTTTGGCTTGAAGTTTGTGAAACCGGGAGAAACACAGGAATAATCCATGAATTAGCCGCTTCGTTGTTTAAGACACGGGGTTCAAAGCAAGGGGCTTATAGTCTGAAAAATATGGTACGTTTATTCGGTTTCACTAATAAATGGCTATGTGTTTAAAATGTAGTCAATTTGTTATATTTTTTGTATTTTAAATACAAATACCTATTCTTTTTAAAAATATCTATTTAAAATAATAAATAGTCTCTATTTTCTATGTATAAAACATTTATAAACATTATCCTGTAGATGTGTTTATGGCATTTAAATGTGAACCAAATGATCAATTGAGTGTACTGGAAATATTCCTAAAGCTACAATACAATAATTCATTTACATGATTTAATAATATGAGCTTTAAAGAATATTTAAAGAAAAACATGACAAACTGTGCCAATGTTGTTTTGTTCTATAATACAGGCGAAACTGTTACAAGAGTTTTCGCTTCAGATGATGACGACTCGAATTCAGCCAATGGGATCTTCACATTCACACTCGTCTCAGTCACACCAGAAACAGATAATGTGGAATTTTACATCACACAGAACCACAACATAGGAAGTATTTCCTTTAAAGGCTGCTTTGACTATGAGGTAAACATTGTTGCTTGTAGTATTTTGTGATTAATCTATTCAAACCAAATTTCTTCTATACTAACTGAAAGTCTGGCTCTTGAATGAGTGTACCAGACTACACTGTTCGGTATTGTCAGGGTCGGGGCTCACAATGGGTTCGACTGCATGAGAGACAGGAGCTCTTACAGTCTGCCACTGGAAGGTGTGTGATCCTAAATGTAGAGTCAAATTAAAAAAATAAGAAAAAAATTGTTAATAAAAAAACTAATTTATTTTAATAATTAAAAAAACACAAAATAAAAAATAAAAAACGCTGTATCCAAAAATATAATATCCAAAAGAACTTACCTTGTGGAGGAGACAAACAAAACAATGCTAAAAACAAAATCGGATGCAAAGACATACTAACAACTCAAAAATGGGCAGGATATTTAGGAAAACAGCCCATAAAACATCAATGAACCAACAACAAAGAGGCACAAAAGTGGAACTTAAATACACAACAGGCAAAACTCAATAGGACAACTAGGGAAACTCTCTGGTGACATCTGGTGGGGAAAAACAGGAAATATATTTTAAAAAAGCCAAAATGCTAGCTAAAAAACAACTGGCTAAAACCCTAAAAGAGACAGAACCCGGAAGTATGTATTTTCCGAACAAATATGTATTAGTGTAGGTTTAAAGGCAAAGGGCACATAATTAAACCTGCAAGAAAGTTTAAATAAACACAAAAATCACCATGAACAGATCAGCATCACGTTAGGGTAATAGACAAAATTAAGGGAAGATGGGACAATGCAAAACGTTTACATCTACAGATTTTGTCAGACACCTTTTCCATTTATTCAATTGAGCAGTTGAGGGTTAAGGGCCCTGCTCAAGGCCCCAGCTGTGGTGCTAGGTGATGCTAGGATTTGAACTCATGACCTTATTATAATACAGCCAACATTTTACCCACTGAGGTACCACTTTCTTGTTTCTAAGACACAGAGAATTGATCCACATAAACCTGACTCAGTACTCCAAACACAGTCAGAGAGTTAAAGTTAATTTACTTAAATATGGCAATTCCTAAACAAATGAGAGATACCACCAGAGAAGTAGGCTTTGGAGTCAATGAAAGGGCACCCTCTGGTGGTGAAGACTGTAAAATTGGTATTTTTAAGTTTATTCATTTATGCATTCTACTGAAATTTACCCTTTATTTTTTTCCCCCAAATCGACCTGAAAAGCTAAACGACACTTTCGCATTAAAGCCAAGTTTCCCCCTGAATTAGTGTGTTAATGTGTGCTAATAATTTGATAATTATATCTTATGTAATTATAAAATGTTTTAATAATTGCTTATTCGATAATACATTTCATTACTCTGAACATATTATTCATGGTAATATAACGTTCAATAAAATAAAAATCAATATAATCCAATTTAACCAATATTTTTTCCAGAAAGCACACAAATATACCCTTCTGATCGAAGCCAAAGATTATGGAGACAAAATACAGCTGTCCAGCACGACCACAGTGGTCCTAAACATCGTGGACAAAAACAATCACCGTCCTGAAATCATCGGTCGAACAGTGAGTACTGTTGATTATTACTAATAAATGTACATCAAGCAAAGCGACTTCTCGTGACATAAAACATTGCTTGTTTTGACCAGGTAGAAATTTAGAAGAGTGAAAGATTCGTGGCATCAAGTAAAAACGCTCAACTGGTTTTATTGTCCAAACCATAAACCGGGAGCCTGTATTACATTATAGAGGGAAATCCAGTGCCTAATCAAACAGAGCTCTGAAAATCCACCAAATGTCTAAATTCAGTACCATTACAAACATTTAATATTTAAGACTTTATGAAATGTTCTACAATGAACCATTGGAAAAAATGGTACATGTCCAGTATGATGTAATATTACATTTGTTCGCTCTCCAGGGTCCTGGAAGGGTAAAAGAACTAGAGACTGGTGTGGAAGTTCTTCGCTTGCAGATCAGTGACAAAGACAATCCACAATCACTAGCCTACAAAGCTAAGTTTAGTCTTCACGGAGATCCGGAAAACTATTTCGAAATCTACACCGACCACAACACTAATGAAGGAATTTTGAAAGTCGTAAAGGTATATAACTCTAAAGAAATAAATCAATTAAAAATTAATACAATTATTAAATTATTGCTGAGGTCCAATCACACATTTTTATTTTTACACCTCAAACTCTGTTTGCTTTCTTCACTATTTAAACAGGCGATGGATTATGAGATCCAAACTTCAAGAAATGTGTCCATCACTGTGCAAAACGAGGAGAGCTATTTCTCCTGCGAGGTGAAAACCCGTACTTCGAATGGATTATGGGATTTGGAAAGTCGAGAAGAACCTGGCATGAGTGCACCTTACACAGTGAGCATTGCTGTTGAGGACACCAATGAGCCTCCAGAATTTGTACCACATGTTATACAGATAGTGGTCCAAGAGAACACATACATAAAAAGCCCCTTGAAAACCCTTACAGCCGTAGACCCGGATAGGAATTATCACAACTCATTTCAGTGAGTAGAACTGGTTATATATTTTTATAAGCTAATATGATCAATTCTGCTTATTGCTGAAAAGAAACCAGTAGAAACCATGTCAGTTCAGAAAGCGACAAAAAAAGGTTTTTGAAAAGACTAAATCATATTAATATATTTTTATAGGTCGATTATAAGCTTTGCCACTGTCATTATTAATATTATTATTGTTTTGTTGTTATTGCATTTTACTCACCAGCAACTCGATCAAGCATAAAAAATGTTACACGTTTAATTACTTATAATACAAATATTCAAAAGTAAAAGCAGAATGAAAAAATGTTTTTTTGGTGAAGACCACTGCAAACACAGTATACATTATGTTCACATTCATCTATTACTGGATTACTAAATCTTGATTAAGTTTTTCAGTCTCTCTCTCTCTCTCTCTCTCTCTCTCTCTCTCACTCACTCACTCACTCACTCACTCACTCACTCACTCTCTTTCTCTCACTCACTCACTCACTCACTCACTCACTCTCTCTCTCTCTCTCACTCACTCACTCTCACTCTTTCTCTCTCTCTCTCTCACCCACTCACTCACTCTCACTCTCTCTCTCTCTCTCACTATCTCTCTCTCTCTCTCTCTCACTCACTCACTCACTCACTCACGCTCACTATCTCCCTCTCTCACTCATTTACTCACTCACTCTTACTCTTTCTTTCTCTCTCTCCCACCCACTCACTCACTCACTCACTCTCACTCACTCTCACTCTCTCTCTCTCTCTCTTTCTCACTCACTCACTCACTCTTTCTCTCTCTCTCTCTTTCTCTCTCTCTCTCACTCACTCACTCTCATTCTTTCTCTCTCTCTCTTTCTCACTCACTCACTCACTCTCACTCTTACTCTCTCTCTCTCTCTCATTCACTCACTCACTCTCACTCTTTTTCTCTCTCCCTCTCTCTCTCTCTCTCACTCACTCACTCACTCACTTTCACTCTCACTCTCACTCTCTCTTTCTTTTCAGCTTCATTAAAGGAGAAGATAAAGACAACTGGGTGAATGTAGATCCAGAATCTGGAGAGGTTACTATGGCCAAAATGATGGACAGAGAATCACCATATGTGAAGGACAATACTTACAATGTTACTGTGTACGTTGTTGATGATGGTAAGACACACTACATGTGATTCCTATAATGTTCTGAAGGATCCCTTGCTTACTTACTATAACCATGAAAGTGGCTTTAATTGCAAAAGGCTAATTTTTCTACTTCTTCTTATTCATCTTCTTTCAGCTGCTCCTATTAGGGGTCACCACAGTGGGTATCTGTCTGCATATCACTCTGTCCTCTACATATGTCTCTTTCAAAACACCCACCTGCATGTTTTTCCTCACCACCTCCACAAACCACCTCCAAGACCTTCCTCTTTTCCCTCTGCCTGGTGCCTCCATCCTCAGCATTCTTCTATCTCATGATCTTCCTGACCAAACATGAACAAACCCAATCCCAATCACACCTTTCTCACCTTGTCTTCAAAATGTCCTATTATAATGATAATTATAATAATTTATTTTAATAATTTATTTTATATATTTTAAAATACCAAAATGCCTCTTTCATTGACACATTTTGGTATTTTAAAATTAATAAAAAATTCTATTATTATATATTATATAAATTTGTTTCTTTCTTGCAGTCGTTTTTTTTTTAAGCATTGATAGATTTACTTAAAACATTTTCTTCTTCTCTCCCCTGACATCTAGATCAACCTCCAAAGACAGGAACAGGGACGCTGGTAATCTATGTAAGTGATCAGAACGATAATGTACCACTTTTGAAAGTGAACACAGTAAGCATGTGTTTATCTGAGAAGGAAACCATGACTCAGATCACTGCTGTAGATCAGGACCTGCCACCCTACAGTGCACCATTTCACTACAAGCTACTGGGCGATGTTGAGGGGAAATGGAGGATTGATCCAGAATATGGTACTGTTACTCTAAACTAAACCTCACACACGTGTTAGAGTCTCATGCAAAATTATTCAGACCCAGACCAATGTACCAGTAATTTCATATTAATGAATTACAATAGTGCAGTTTCCTCACTGAAATATCTCGCTCTGTTTATATATCTCATTTCAGGGACGACTGTGGGCCTCATCCGAGAAAAAACAGTCTATTCAGGCCATTACAAGATTCAATTTAAAATATTGGACAACCAGGGCTTTGGTTTGGTCCAAAACCTGTCTGTCACTGTGTGTAACTGCACCATCACACCTGACTGCCACGTTCGAAGGTCGTTCACGGCTCGACCGAGTCTTAGTGTCATGGGGATTATACTTCTTGCTTTTCTGGTTTTAATAGGTAAGGCTGATTTTCAGAAACAATACTGATACAACTACAGTGCATGTGTGTCTGTGTATGGTTTCATCTCAGGGATGCAGGGAAGAGGTAGAGCAGGCGGAGTTCAGAATTTCTAAAAATCCAGCTTAAACACAAAAAAGTACCGTCATTTTATACTATAAAGCGCACCCATATATAAGCCGCACCCACTAAATTTTACAAATATTTTTATTTTTAACATAAATAAGCCGCACCTGTCTATAAGCCTGTCCACACTAATGAACTTTACACAGGCTTTAACGAAAGACACATTACACACGGTGTCACGGGTAAAATATGTTGCGCTTCCTTTAGGAGCATAGCGGTATTTTGGGAATAGCATGCCACTGCATTAACCGGTATTACTGCGTGTGTGTAAGACTGAGGAATATGTCCTTATTATTTTTTGATGCTGATGCTAAGTTTCGTTGACTAACCCGTAACTCGGTTGCCAAGAAAAATAAAAAAGCACAAGTTTTGGAAACCTGTCTGTGCTTATATGATTTCTGTTGTAACTGGAGTTAGTGAGCTCTCCCTTCACCCAGACTCAACACGCTACAACGGCTTGTATCTAAACAGTAGCCAACCAAGAAAGTCATTGTTCACTGTCTTCCACATTCCTCCTTTCCCCTTTCACAACTATTTCTCTCGGGAGTTTATCTTTTGGCATCGTCGTGCGTTTAAAAAAAACGACGCCGTGTAGCTCAGAACACAGGTGAGGTGTGTTTTTTTGTTTCCGTTTGTAAATTTAATTGGTCTAATGTTATGGGTCTCCGTTTTTTGTCTTGAAGTTTGTGGAAAGTTTTGGAAAGTTTGTGGAAAGTTTTGGAAAAACCCAGGAAAAATCCATAAATAAGCCGCGGGGTTTAAAACGTGGGAAAAAAGTAGTGGCTTATAGTCAGAAAAATACGGTATCTAAAAAAAGCTTTAGTTTAAATGTTAGATATAGTACTTAGATAGCACCGCAAATTGCTGATAAAATATAGGAACAACATAAAAATGTTCACGAAAATATAAATATGGTATACGTAAGTAATATACCAGTGATGGTTCGTGCATCTCACACCCAGACCTTCAGCAATGCCCTTTCTAAATCAATCATTATTATAGAGTAATGCAGTATCACAGAGCGCTGCATCACAGAGAGGAATCTCATGCAGCAGGAATGAATGCCTTTACTAAAGTAAGCGGTATTAACCTCATAAAATGACTCTGGGTTGTCCCTTGATTTTGGGGTGATTTTGTGTTTTTGTAGAAATTCTATGAAACAGAAAACGCAAAAGTATAACAGCTTGTGCAGTTTGCTATAAATGCTGCTTGCGAGGTCGGACTTCGTGCTCTCTGACCATCCAATCAATGAATGTGAAAATTCAGACATGACTAGATGCCTGCTAGGGGGCCTCGGAGTGGCTGGCCTTACGATCTGATTAGTTTGACATAAAATTACCCATGGTGGCGCTGTTACTTGCAGCAGCACACCTGAGAGAAAAGCTATGAAATGAGGAAAATAGACTAGTGGAAGTAATTAAATACTAATTCAGGAACATAAAAAAAATATTTGGGAACGCAAGTCAGTGATTCTCATAGAGTTTAAGCCCTATATATATTGCCAAAAGTGTTGGGTCTCCTGGTTTGGTATGATCCCAATTTCCTCTTATAATTCCCTCCACTCTTCGGGGAAGATGTTCTTCTAGACTTGGAGTGCGCTTATGAATATTCATGTTCATTAGCCACAACGGTGTTATGGAAGGCAGGTACTAATGTAGGTGAGGAGACCTGGGGTGCAGTCAGCGTTTACATTCATCCCAAAGGTGTTCAGTAGGGATGAGATCCGAGCTCTATAGCAGCAAGATCTTCCTTTTCAAAGCATGTAAACCAGATCTTCAAGAAGCTCACTTTGTGCACAGGGGCATCGCCATGCTGGAACAGGTTTGGGTTTCCAAGTTCAAGTGAATGCTAAATTTTATTATAACGCCATCTAAAGAACCACAGATAGCAGGAAAAGTCAGGTGACCCAATACTTTTGCCAACATAGTGTATGTATATATATATATATATATAT
>MU564352.1:7326546-7352002 GCA_024362625.1 Silurus asotus | reverse complement strand
ATTTTCAAGGAACTGCTTTACCCGTTTTGCGTTTGGAGCGTTGTCCTGCATGAACACTGCGGGCTGATTGGGTGATGAACGCAGGGAAGGAACCATATGTTGTTGAAGAAGGTTCTGATAAACATTTGCATTCACTCTGCCATGTAGCTGTTTAAGAGGCCAAACTCCTCCTGCAGAAAACATGCCCCAAACCATGACCTTCCTCCTCCACTTTTCCTCCAGTTTGTCGCCGAACATAATGTTTCCCATCGGACCCAAATAAATTAAACTTGCTTTCATCACTGAAGTGAACTTTGGACCAGTTCTCCTCTGTCCACCCAACATGTTCCTCAGCAAAGCTTAGTCTAGCGTTTTGATTCTTTCTGCTAATGAGAGGTTTGGTCACTGCGGAGTGGGCTTTCAGTCCAAATGCTCTTAAACGTTGAGACACTGTATGACGAGACAGATCCTTACCCTGTTCAGCGCTGAACTGGTGAGCAATTCCAGCTGCAGTGTGGAAACGATTGCCCATTGAGATCCTCCGCAGAATCCTGTCCTCTCTTGTTTTCGTCTTGAATGAGTTTGTAATTTTGTAAAGATTCAATATTCTTGAAATCACAGATTTGGAACGACCAACTTGTCTTGCTATGGCTGATAGGGTCATCCCTTTGGCCTTCATCTGGACAACCTGCTGCCGGAGGCTTTCAGTCACTTTAGAACGGCCCACCATCTTGCAGAGTCAGTGAAACTGGAAGTTAGGCTGCCAGTTAAATAGGGGTTGAGAGATAATCAAGGAAATTAGCACCAGGTACCAGATTACCACCAATAAGTGGGAGGTATCTGAAAGTGTTCTCTAATTTTGATCAGTATGTTTTCTGGAAAATAATGTTTTTTTTTTATTGTTATTTTGTGGAAAAGGTGTTCAGGTAGCATGGTATAGACAGGACAAAAACTCCTTCAACTGTTGAGCAGTGAAGATAACATTATTTCAGAATTGTTCAATTGTTTATAAATTGCTCTCTAATTTTGATCTCCAGGGTGGGTGGGTGGGTAGGTAGGTAGGTAGGTAGGTAGGTAGGTTAAAATGTTGTGTTTAAAATTTGCGGTACGTCACATAGCATGCTCCCTTCAAATCTCTTCCTCTAAATATAAAAGTAAAAAGTAAATAATCCACCTTAACAGCCCCTAGAATTCATGGAGTTGATGAGCAACTCAAGAACTTTGTGGATGGATTTGGACTGTAATTAATATCAACAGTCTACTACAGTGGCTCAGGACCTCAGTTTGCATGAACAGTTCTGCATTCTGCAGTTCCTGAGCTCCCTTTCAGTCTGGTTCCTCTCAAGGTGTCTTTCTCATGAAGTCTCTGGGGAATTTGTCCAGTCGCCACTGGCTCACTTATTATAGATAAACCTATAAACTTCTAATATATTTTTGTATCTCTTTTAACAAATTGTTTAAAGCATCATACAAGTAACACTCAATCGAGTTGAAATCAATAATGCATTAATGTTGAAGAATTAAGCTCTAAAAGCCACGCAGAACCCAACCTAAGCTGTGTGTTTACTAAATTACAGTAAAGTACAATTAAGTTCTCAGGCAATACTTGCCTTATCAAGCTCCACAATCACTGCATATTTGACACACACACAGAAACAGAAAGTTTGACAAGGTGTGGACTAATGGGTGAGATTTTTATGCATGCTTACCATTTTTTTGTAAAAAAAAAAAAATCAGATATATGGCCGTATATGAACATATATATAAAATGATATTTAATAGATGTGAACATATTCATACTTCTATTGGATGCTTGAACCATATATAATTAAGTAAATGTACAAACGTGGAAAAAGTTTTTTGTTTTTTTTAAACTTACTAATATTTCTTTACATATAGAGCAGCGTTCCCAAAACCTTTTTGTCGAACAATATTTTCACGGACAGGCCTTTAAGGTGTGGCGGATAAATACAGCAAAATGAAATGATACGACCGTCAGAAAAACTGGTATTTTCTAAATATAATAATAATAAACCTGAATCCACTGTGTTGTTTTTTGTTTATTTTGCTCGCTTGGGGGTTTAAATTTATCGGGAATGTATTATGTGTTAGTGGCCGGAGCAGCCCCTTTAAAAAGGTAGAGGATGGAGGTATGACGTGACCGAGGCATCATGACATGCATCAAGAGTGAGTCATAGACAGATTTGGCTGTGCTTGTTTTGTTTTTTTTACTTTTAGATATATGAGTTTTGGGAGTGACATTATTCCAGCATTTTTGACTCCAGTTTGGGAAAATCAGTTTCAAATTCCAGTTCAGGAGAAAATGCAAATATTGATTAGTGTACAATGCAATGATGTCACAATGTTATGTTGAAAATGTGAAATAAATGTTGCAAAGTTACAGTTTTGAGACATTATGTTTAATGTTCGAGTTGTTTTCTTGTTGTTCCTGTTACTTGTTGGCACACAGGTTTTAAACAATTGCTTTAATTTAAGTACTGTGTTATCACCTGCTGCTTGTTCTTTTTCGTTTTTACTCGGGAAGCAAATTGTAAACCAACAATAAATGTTTGAAAATGAAAGTTTTTTTGACCATTGATTTAATAGAATTAAGGAAATCTAAGGTAGTTATATAAAGTAAGTAACAGTAAGTTATTGGAAAAGAGTACATTTTATGCATCAAATACAAGGAAAAACATCCTTTACCCATATATGATCATGTATTAAATACGCATGTACAGTACAGACCAAAAGTTTGGACACACCTTCTCATTCAAAGAGTTTTCTTTATTTTCATGACTATGAAAATTGTAGAGTCACACTGAAGGCATCAAGGGCTATTTGACCAAGAAGGAGAGTGATGGGGTGCTGCGCCAGATGACCTGGCCTCCACAGTCACCGGACCTGAACCCAATCGAGATGGTTTAGGGGTGAGCTGGACCGCAGAGTGAAGGCAAAAGGGCCAGCAAGTGCCAAGCATCTCTCGGGGAACTCCTTCAAGACTGTTGGAAGACCATTTCAGGTGACTACCTCTTGAAGCTCATCAAGAGAATGCCAAGAGTGTGCAAAGCAGTAATCAAAGCAAAAGGTGGCGACTTTGAAGAACCTAGAATATGACATTTTTCAGTTGTTTCACACTTTTTTGTTATGTATATAATTTCATATATAATTTGTTCATTCATAGTTTTGATGCCTTCAGTGTGAATCTACAATTTTCATAGTCATGAAAATAAAGAAAACTCTTTGAATGAGAAGGTGTGTCCAAACTTTTGGTCTGTACTGTATATCATATATATGTTGCATATATAAAAAAAGGCCATGTTTGTAATATTTTGAAATATTTTTGGCATAGATGTACGTGTATCAGAAATCTAAACATGAAGGTGTTGAAAAGACAGAACCATTTAAACTCTGATAAGATCTACAAAAGCATAATTTACTTTCACTACTAGGCTTCCGTGTGTATTAAATAGTCCTCTGGTGTGTATGTAAAAAACTTTGCAATGAATAGTTCCCATGAGGATGAGACATCGTAGTTTCTGCTGGTATTAAGTCTAATCTAATCTAATCTATTTCAATGGAAAATCGGTGTATGCCGTCCTTGTTATCTGATTCAATGGCTGACAAATGTCTAGGGTGAGGTCCTACATTTCCTCGTTGATTTGTCAAGAACAGGTTTAAACAAAGCAATGAGGTAGGTACTAAAAAGCACGCGAACGAAAGGTGTTGATGACGTCTCGCTGTATTTCGAATGAATTTTGTAGCTCCTCCGCCTCCTTTAAAAGGCTGGAAGCTGTTTATACACTTAATAGAGCGCATACGACTGACAGCATGAAGCTGATAATCTTAATACTGATTAATCTCTTCATTACAACAGTAAGTCACAGAAGTCTTTTCGTTTTGTTAATAATTAAACAGAATACTTGAATAATATTGATTTTTTGTATTTAAATAAAGAAGTATAATCCAATACTGGCTAGTACTATTCATTATTATCATCATCACCATTAAATATTTGAACATTTTTGAGGAAAAAGATGCAGATGCAGTTTCAGTGTACTTTTTAATAAATTGAATAGATTTAATGTGTGCATGATGTGTGCATGTGCATGATCTTCATCTCCAAACAACCTGTTAACACTATTTTTATATATATGTATTAGGGGGTTTGTGCAAACTGGTTGCATAAACCAATGCATTCGCTAGTTGGCGTGTGACATTTTTTATGTTTTGGCTGTTAGTAAAAAATTCAAAAAGTAAAAAAAAAAAATGCATGTGATTTAAAGCAGTAGCCTAAATGTATTATATAACTGCCATGTAAATACAATCCTGGGAAAAGTTAATTAGTGTTGTGATCATCCATCAAGTCCCTGATGAGTAAATGTGCTGTCAATACTGGAAGGATAATTTCTTATAAATAGTGTGATATATACGTGATTTGCAACTGCACTAACATAGGAAATTTTCCGACCAATCAAATTGGAGAATTCAAGAGCAATGAGTTACCACTTAAAATATGCGTGACTCAAAGCCAATTCAATCACTAGAGAAATTGTGTTTAATTAGTAACTATTTATTTTTTGTAATGTAACCTGATTATGTGCGGTGGTTTTTTTGTGCAGATTGGGGCTCTGGAGATTAACTCCTCGGTAGGCAAGTTACGGCAAAAGCGGTCATGGGTGGTAGATATATTAAAGATGAAACGAGGATTTGAAGGATCCCTCGGACAGGTATGTATAATTTTATTACATTTCTTCTACTTCAGTATAACTGATACACAACCTAAAATAAATAATGATATACAATGAACATATTTGAGATTATTTCACAACTGCAGCAAAGAATTTATTTTCTTTATACAGCTGACCTTTTACGTTAACATCGAAGAATGCGTCATCTACGGTCCTGGTCTTGATAAGCCTCCAGTGGGCCTTTTTCATATCAACAAGATAACCAAGGAGATGAAAGTAACTGGAAATGTGGACTACGATCATATGAAGAATTTCTTGGTAAGCACTTTTACAAAAATAATTGCCACATTTTACTCTGTACAGCAGAAAAACATCTATAAAAGCTTTCTTGTTGATTAAAACCATTCATCATCAAAGTCATTATGTGTAATGACAGAGGTGTAAAGAGACCTGAAAATCATACTTGAGTAAAAGTATAGCTTTACTGCAAAATTTACTCCATTCCAACCACAGATTCCAATATGATTTCAGGTAAAATATTCAAGTATCTGAGTACAAGGACATGTTAGTAATAATAAAAAAATAGGTGATTTGTGAGGTTTTTTTTCCTCAAACACAAATTGAATTGTACGCAGTAAGTTCGACCATCAACACAACAACCTCTTCGACATGCCAGAATGAATCAAAGATCGAACAATCTATCAAAAATGGATCTTCACTTAGGGGGCGCCACAGCGGATCCTCCGCATGTTTGATTTGGCACGTTTTCACGCTGGATGCCCTTCCTAACGTAACCCTCCCCATTTATCCGGGTTTGGGACCGGCACTAAGAGTGGCTGGGGTTGGTTTCCTGACCGGGGATTGAACCCGGGCCACAGCGGGGAGAGCTCCACATCCTAACCACTAGACCACCAGGGGACGTTAAACTTTCCTCCAACTCCTTCCATCAGGGGGTGCCACAGCGGATCATCCGCATGTTTGATTTGGCATGTTTTTATGCTGGATGCCCTTCCTAACGCAACCCTCCCCATTTATCCGGGTTCAGGACCGGTACTAAGAGTGGCTGGGGTTGGTTCCCTGACCGGGGATCGAACCCGGGCCGCAGCAGTGAGAGCGCCTTAACAAATAAAATGACAGTATCATGTCACAAAGTAGAGGAATCATTAATATTCAATGGACAAACCAAATTAAAGTGAATAATTTTAGCTCGATCACATGACTGATGGCAAAACATTACTGGTATTGGTCAAATAAAATGGAGTTAAAAGGGAACATCTACTAAATCATAAAAGAAGTTGTGTAGAGAGTAAAAGTTGCTTTTATCTTTGATACTCAGTAAAACTAGAAAGTAAATAAATAAAAATAACTTAAGCGCTGTAATGAAGTACATTTACTCAAATACTTTACACCATCGCTGTAATGTGATGTAAATAAAAATTCTCATTTATCTGAAAGACCTTGTTCAAACTGGTGTCGATGTGAAGAAATGTTTGTTTTAATGCATTTGAATAATCAGAGTAAATAAATAATGGTAAGTAAATATACATTACATAAAAGACGGTTTCTATTGGGCTCAGTGGTTAAGGTGCTGGGTTACTGATCGGAAAGTTGGGGGTTCAAACCCTGATATCGCCACTTTTGGGCCCTTGAGCAAAGCCCTTAACCCTTTATGCCCCAGGGGTGCCGTATCATGGCTGACCCCAGCTTTCCGAGCAAGCTGGGATATGCGAAGAACAAATTTCACTGTGCTGTAATGTATATGTGACAATTAAAGGCTATTCTATTCTGTCTGTTTGTAGCTCGTGTTTGAATGTGCTGCACTGAAGCACGTGTACGAAAGACTTGCTGTGGAGATTATTATCGAGGAGATTTATGAGCCATATTTTAGTAATGGAACTTATGTTATCAGCGCAGAAGAATCCATGCTGCAAGGTAACTAATCTGCACAACTTAACACGAGCGTTATGATTCATAATCTGTTGTCTTTTTGCAACGCTCCCCTTGCTCTAAATGGAAAATAAATCTAAAGGGAAAACTTTCATCATCATCATTTCATCACCTCGTGTATTGCAATCATTTCATGACAGTTTGCCAAAAATGAATTGGAGTAAAATGGGATACTTTTGATTTGTTCGCTATTTGGCTTGGGCTCAAACCTCACATAATTTGACAGGTAGGTATGTCTAAAAAAAACCTTGTAAAACTCTTGTTTATTTGGCAGTTAAAAACTTTGCCAAATGTGTGTTGAAATCACAAGAAATCATCCAAGCAAAAACATTACAAATCCTGTGCCAAATAAGATATTGGATTATAAGATAAATAGTTTAATACGTTCTGTGAATCATACTCAGGGCTCACTTTCTCCTTATCAGTCCAAAAATGTTTTTGCATTTTTGCAATGCTATCATGCTGCTTCATCTCAGTTTGCTTCAAGCAACCATGCATGGAGCTGCATATATGGTTGCCTTTCAGTCATCTGGTCAATCCTGCAAACAACTCGCACTACCTTCCACAAACTGAAACCATTTTGCTCACTTGGTTGCTGTGTTTCCACCTGCCTGAAGAACAGCACAGTCAAAGAAAACACACCATATTATATTGCAAAGATGAAGTCATTCTTAACATCAATAGACATGGAGACTGTAATACATGCTTTTATCTCATCCAGATTAGACTTTTGTAATGTACTGTACTTGGATGTTTCACAGTCTCTATTGTCTCGTCTTCAACTTGTCCAAAATGCTGCTGCTCGATTGTTAACTGGAACAAGGAAAAGGGAACATGTTTCACCAGCTGTTGGTGCTGTTGGTCACCACACTGCTGTTTGTTTAAAAGGGTCTCCATGGATTGGCTCCATCCTATATTTTTGATCTCCTTCTGTTCCAATGTAATGTCTCTAGGGAACTTCGTTCAGCTAGTAGTCTTCAATTGACTGTTCCAAGGACATGCTTGAAATCGAAAGGAGATCGTGCCTTTTCCGTGGCTGCTCCACAGTTATGCAACAAGTTGCCACCCTTTATAAGAGCTGCACCAACATACGCTAATTTTAAGTCTATCTTAAAACGTATTTATTTACTGTTGCGTATGATCATAAGCACACTGGCATAACTTTAGTGTAATATCTGTGTCCTATGTTGACTTTTGTATTTTTTGTATTTTATTATATGCTTAAATTCTGTACAGCACTTTGGCCAACAGCTGTTGTTTTTAAATGTGCTTCATGAATACATTTGACTTGACTTGACCAGAGTTGCACTCAAATGGATAAAATGCAGCTCATATAAAAACTCCCCCAAATGTATATACAGTCTGCATACGCTGATATTCACATAGCATTCATATGATGTTCTGTTCTTCGTGTTTTCGCAGGTACAAATTTGTTGATAATGAACTCGCCAAACAAAACACAAGATGTTTTAACTTTTAATTATAAAGCGACCCCGAACCAGCATAATGTTATGTTCTTTTTAAATGAAAAGCGAGAACTGTCATTCCGAGGATGTCTAGACTATGAGGTATGAGAATCTTCTCCACATTTTTTATTGTTTGTGTGTCGTTGATACTTTTTGGAGCGTTTCTGTTTGAAGTTTGGCAATGCTAATAAATATACAAAAATAATACATGTTTTTAATTTTAGGAAAACAAACAATTTGCTGTAGTGGTTGAAGCAAAGAACCAAGAAATTTACAAACCATATTCCAGCACTGCAACGGTCATAATCAACGTTATAGATAAAAACGACCATAAACCTGTAATTACAGGCAAAACTGTGAGTAAATATAAAATTTGTTGTACACAAATATACTATTCAAAGAACAAAAACAACGGTACACAAATTCATACCAAAATCGTTCGGTACAGGGTTTACCGAGTGCGATCTTTTGTGCATGAGGAACATAATTAAAATCCGAGTTTCCTCAGGAACGTATTAAGTGGCGGACCACAATTTTTGTTTAATCTCTGCGTCCCACATGAAAATGCCGGGGTATTAAAAATGTAACTAGTACCGGAAATACGGTTTGTTTCTTGCATGCATGAAAATGCTAAAACATTCATAGCGTTAACATTAGCCGCTAAACAGGAAGTGACTGTTGGGTAATGCTAGCTCTCAGGATTCTTCAGTGTTTTATGTCCAGCTTGAAAAATTTCTCTTAAAAGCGGAAAATCCTGACAATTCCATATATTTAGGGGTTGAATGAATAAAAGATGGAAGTAATGAAGACATTTGTTACGGTATGCTGAAATAAGCAAAACAGTAGATCATATCTTTAGAAAATTTAATATTAAATGTAAAACACACACACACACACATCTGTATTACCCAAATGGGGTCTAAGAAATGTACACTATTTTATATAATTTTGACATTTATTAAATTGTATTTAATCCATTTAATTTGTGTTATTTCTATTAATTACTTAATCAATTTTATTTAATTTATTCTAGATTTATAAAATATTATTTTATTTTATATATTATTTAACCAAGCAGGCATTTTATTTAAATTTTTTTATGTAAACTGTACAAATGTTGATGAGCACAAATTTAATAATAATAAACTGCATAATTAAAACAATATAAATTACGAGGTACGTGAATTTTGTGTACCGTTACACCCCTATGAATATATATATATATATATGCACACCCACTATTGAAATTTTCATAATTGTAATATTTAATTAATTATTCAATCTATTACATTTCTACGTTTTTTGTTTTGTTTTCTTCCCTCTGTATTATATGACAGGGCACCGGACGGGTGAAAGAAAACGAGATTGGAGTTGAAGTTTACAGAATTCAAGTGTCGGATAAAGACAGTCCTGGATCTCCAGCCTGGAGGGCCAAATTCAAACTTTACGGCGCAAAAGCTGAGAACTTTAAAATTGAAACAAACCCAAAAACTAATGAGGGCATCATATCAGTCGTAAAGGTAAAATATTTAAAGTTTATTGATAATTAAAGTCAAGTGCCATGTGGTTTCAGATGGATTAAGGTGGTTGGTTTGTTCTGGCTCAACATTTGTGTTTGTCCGTGGAAAAACCACCACTAAGTCGGAGTTCTGGCAAACATCTGGTCTGCAGTCCAGTCCATTTTATGCTACACATAATAATAAACTGTCTACATTCTTCAAAATTTTAGCATCAGCACTGTATAAAATTAGAATTACAAAATATATCAAACTAATTTTCAGCTCAAACAGAGATTTACTGTACGCTAAATACTAAAATAATTGTTCCACTGTCTTCATTTTTCTTCTATGTGGATCCAAAAGATGGACCATTAAAGGGTGTAATAAATTAATAGCACAAATGAACAATGGAATGGTACAAGATCTTCTGAAGACACCTGTATTCACTTCTTCCACTAGCGTATGTTCTCTTGTGTCTTTTATTTAGCCACTAAACTTTGAAGAGACTCAGGAGCTGAACTTGACAGTTAAAGTGGAAAACGAAGAGCCGTTCTTTTCTTGTACGGTTCGTAAAATGCGCTACGATGGACAGCTGTGGGATGTTGAGCTTTCGAGAAACGGCTCGAGTTTTTCCACGCTTTCCTTCCCCATCACCGTGGAGAACGTTAACGAGCCGCCAGAGTTCACTGAAACAGTTAAACACGTCACTGTCATGGAAAACACACCACTTGGATACCTTCTGTGGACAATCAATGTAACGGACCAGGACCAGGACCAGATTCAACCAAATACGCATCGGTAAGATGTTCAGATTTAACAGTAGCAACATTTTTCCCTCTGCACGGCCTGAGTTGTGCCGCGTTTAATCGTTAAATGGAAGTGTTGGTTTTCTTGGATTTTCAGGAAGCTATGAACGACTACATGAGGTTTATGCATACTTGTGTTAGTGTAAAAACCCGATTTTTATTCTGATTCTTTTGCGTAAAAAGCAAAAAAAAAAAAAAAAAAAAAAAAGCGTAATATTTCTAATTTAAAGCTTAAAATTTCCTTTTTTAGAAATGAATAATTTTTTTCTTTTATTTTAGAACATTATGAGGAAAACAAATAAGTACAAATCTGCACTATTAGATAGTTGTATTAATTTCAATTGTTTTAATCAGCAGGAATTTTGGCTCAGATCATCAGGTCTATAATATTGGCCGTTTAGTTAATGATACATAATGCATCGCACGTATTTCATTCACCTGTCTCTCTTTTTCTTCAGATTCATTAAAGGGAAAGATATAGATAACTGGGTATCAGTAGACATGAAGACCGGCGAAGTGACCACAGCCAAAATTCTAGACAGAGAATCGACGTTTGTTTCAAACAGCACTTACACAGTCATCTTGCATGCTGTTGATGATGGTAAGCTGTTTGACAGTGTTAATGTTGTTAAAGTGATGAAATTAGAACACGGTTGCACTAAAAACTCGAGAAGTGGTTTTGCTGAAAGTTTTAAAACAAAAATATTTGTTTGATTTATCAGGGTTTAATTTTAAAAAAGTATAAGCAACAATACGACTTTAAAAGTGAACTGTATTTACAATGTTTTTAAGTTTGTAGAAAACCAATGTATATCTCTTTCTCTTTCTCTCTATCTATCCGCTTAATAACTATAAAATCACCACTGATACTAACTTTTACACAAAATTCTGGTCATTCGGCATTTATAATGCAACATCACACATGCTCAAGGTATTCATGTGTGTTTTTTTATTGACCTGACCTACAGGTATACCTCGGCAGACAGGTACAGGAACGTTGTTCATCCACCTGTTAGATGAGAATGATAACGCTCCACTGTTGATGAACAACAAGGTGACTGTTTGCTCACCAGAATCCATGATTAACATCACCGCCACAGATCCGGACCTTCCACCGTTCAGCGCTCCCTTCACCTACGAGATACAAAACGAAAAGGGACGATGGAGGATCGAGCCGTCGCAGGGTAAATCAAATAACTTCATTTATCCAAATAACTACATTTTACAGCTGATTTATTTAACCAAACTGGATTACATTTATGTTTATACATACAAATATAAACTGTATTCATGGGTGCAGCGACACGGAAACATGGCAGATGTTTTTCGAAATGTTGATTGTATGTCCATTTACATGAGACGCTGCTTTACAACAATAATCAGTGTTTCTTCATCTTGATTTTTCTGAAGAAGTCACACCCTAAAGTTTTGATCTCTTATCGTTCATTGTCCTTACAAGATAAATAGCATGAATCACAGACTTTCCCTCAGATAATTAAGTTTCTGGTCTGGAAAAACAAAAAAAGTCTATGTTGCAATTGTTATGTTTGCAAATTGATTTCGAAATGAAATTCAAGCGAGCATTTCTTCTCTAATCCTCCATTATTGTTACCAGGACACACGTTTGTTTTTGTTTTTTTCTTACTTTAATAAAAACATTAATAAGAATTGTCACAACCTCCCTAATAAACTAATCCATTCCAATCAGGGCTTATAGACTGGGCACGGTTCCACATGGCCAACATTATTTTATTATTAAGTGTGATCAGTATCGTGTTTTATGTATTTATTTTTATTTAACAATGCAATGGCTTTATATAAAAGTAAATTAGTAGCATTAAAGCATAAAGTGTGTAAAATGTTTTTTTTTTTTTTGAGTTATAATAATTTTTTAACAAGAGGTTAAAGCAAATTAGATGAAGTTTCACTGGTGGTGATTTTTAAACGCACGACGAGGCCAAAAGAAAAACTCTCGAGAGAAATAGTTGTGAAAGAAACGAGGAAGACAGTGAACAATGACTTTCCCGTTAGGCTACTGTTTAGATACAAGTCTTGTTACAGACACTGTCTTTCGTTAAAACCTGTGTAAAGTTTATTAGTTCGGCTTATAGACAGGTGCGGCTTATAGACAGGTGCGGCGTATTTATGTTCAAAATAAAAATCCTTGTCAAATTCAGTGGGTGCGGCTTATATATGGGTGCGTTTATAAGTCCGGAAATTACAGTAGTTATTTGACTATAGATATTTGTTAAATTATGTACTGTAAGTTTTTTTTATTATTAAAAAATACAGTATACTACTCCAGACTGATACTTCAGACTCCTGGGTAGGACATGTCTCAAATTAGGACATTTTCAAGTTACATTCAAGGGACTAAAACCCCAAATAAATACAATAAATAAATAAATAACTTCAAAACTGTTGCCAGTCATTAGTATAGTGAGGATCTAGCTGAACTTTCATGTTATTAAACTATTATTTCTGTATCTTTATTTGTTTGTACAGGAGAAACTGTACGTTTGGTAAAAGACCCCAGCGTGTACTCAGGCAGCTACGAGCTCATTCTAGATATTGCAGACTCTGGAGGACTTTCCTCGAAACAAAAACTGGCAGTGACTGTCCATAACTGCACAGAACACAAAGGGTACACGAAACGAGCCGGGGCCACTGGGACCACCATCATCTTTTTAGGCCTTCTGTTGATGCTGTGTAAGCCAAGCTTTTCAAAGATTTTAGAGGTTTTGTTTTTCCACTTAAGTGAAAAGATCCCACCTGTTTTATTTCACATTGTATTTGTGATTCAAAACAACAGGCGCCCTACTTATGGTCTTCACGTGTTCAAGGGGTTCCAAAGATACAGAAAAAAGACAAGTTCCTGACTTAGAGGATTCAAAAGCGTTTGTTCGCTCATATAACGATGAAGGACCAGGATGTGACATTGAGGTATTTTTTTTTTTTTTTTTAAGGACACGATTTTAATTCTTTATAGACAATGATTTAAATTGTATGAAACGTAGTACTATTACTTTCCACATACTTATTATCTACATTTTATTCTGGGCAAAATGGTCCAAAATGGCAAAATAGAACACTTTCAATGGCCTCAAAATCAAATCAAATCTGAATGAATCTTCTGAAAGTTCTGAGAGTTCCTGTTCCACCATTTCCTTTATTCAGCATTGCTGAGGTCAAATGTCTGGAGAATAAAAGACTTAAGAACATGCAATTTACTCACCAATTATTTAATCTTTAGACCAATAAAAACTTCATATTTTGCCAATGTTTTGCCCCCAAAATGTTCAATTATTGTGACTGCTATTATTCAAATAAGCAATTATTTCTACTACTTTTAACCATTTTGATGAAACAGATACATCCCATACTAACCATATCCAATAAAAAAAAAAAAAAAATGGTTTAAGATACATCCCATACTAACCATATCCAAAAAAAAAAAAAAAAAATGGTTTAATGGAAAGCTTGCTGTTTTGTTTCTGTAGGAGAAATTACAAAACGAGTTGAGACGCCCTCCAAATAATCACTTGGGTACGAATGGACAGGTATGTAGTCTCTTTTTTTTTTTTTTTTTGGTTTAGATTAAAAGTTTATGACAAGATCCTATTAAAGCATAGCTGTGAAATACATTTATAGTCATTTTATTTAGTCAGAAGGATCAGGGATGAAGTCGAAGCACTGTAGTGAATACGGGAATTTTAATATCGCACAAGAGCATTTTTGAATAGTTTATATTAGAGTTTTCTACAACTGCAGTTTTGAGAGTAGTTCCAGTTACGGCACGAATTCCAGGATATAGTAATGTCTTTGTTCATATATACAATATATACAAAGGTATCGGGACACCAGATTTCTCCAGCCATATCTGGTTCTTTCCTATTGTCACAAATCTGAAGGCACACAATTGTACAGGACGTCTTGGGATGCGTATGGAGCGGTGTGTGCTTCAGAGGTGATTTCCTAGTGGTTAAGACATTGAACTTTGACTCGGAAGGTTAAATCCCAGCACTATCAAGCTGCCAATGCTGGGCCCTTAGTGCAAGGCCCTTAACTGCTCCGGTGTAAGTCACGCTGGAGAAGGGCGTCTGCCAAATTCCATAAATGTAAAAGTATTCTATGTTATGAAAATTTGAGGAATGGAACCGAGATGTTGGAAAACCTACAGTAGAAAGAAGGTAACGTTAAATAAAATACAGAACGTCATAAGGAAGCTACAAAAACAAATTGAGACTAGAAACAATGAGTTTTGTTCGATGAGAACAGAAATAAAACTTGTTTTAACTCAACGATGTTTGTTTCAGGTGATTGTTACTGAGAACAATTGGAATGCTTATCAAAGGGTACGTCAGTTCATAATTAAAGATAATTATTTGAATGTACTGTAATGAGACATTTAACTGAAAATCCTTTTTTATTTTAATGGTATATTCCAAATTTAACAAAAATGGCCAGATATGTATTTATTTAAAATTGTCAGTAGTTGATAAATATATTTTAAAGCTTTAACACCAAAGAAGTTCAAGAGGAAAGTTATAGCTAATGCTATAAAATATAATATGAGATAAACAGAAATATGTTTGTTTTTTTCTGCAAAAAGTTGCAAATACAATAGTCTTGAAAGGGTTAAATTTATTAATATTATTATTAAAAAGAAATTTGCATCTAACATCATAAATTTTACACAGATTTTAAAAAATTATTATAAAAAAAAAGATCCTTGGCTAGATGTAAGATACAGTAGGATTCACCCTGAAAATATCATAGTAAAAAGTCAAAGGCAGTGAAAAACTTGATATCTTGAAATCCAAAAAATAAACAAAGAGGGATATGATACATAGCTAGAAATTTTCAAGCAAAAAACAAGAAATTGGTTAATCCAACAGCTACAAAACCAGAAAGCTATAAAACTGGGAAATACATCGAGCAGGAAAACAATGGGAACACAAACCGATGTCTATATTTTTCTTGGGTTTTCAATAAAAACAGGCTAATAAATGTTGTAACCAAAAACTTTTACGTACCTCGTTGTGCAACAAACAGGTGACTGAATATTTTTGTTTCTCACAGTACCAAGAGATAATGCACATGAAGTTCAGTCACCAGATGAGAACGCGTTTTAAGGAAAGCTGGGAAACAGCTGAAAAGGTACAATACAATGTGTTTTCTATCATAGGAAGTTGAGGTTGAAGTCTACATGTTGTCAATGCTCATCAGATAAGATCACAACTAGATACACTATTTAGCCAAAAGTGTTTTGACACCAGATTTTTCCAGCCTTATGAGGTTCTTTCCCAAACTGTTGGGGGCACAATTTTCCCTTTATTTGAACTAGAAGACCCAAACCTGTTCCAGCATGACAAAACCCCTGTACACAAAGCTCCAGCTCCATGAAGATACACTTTCAATGTGTTTGAGTGGAAGATCCCCTGCTATAGAGGTTCAACCCCAAACTGCACCCCAGGTCTCCTCACCTTCTCACCTACATCGCTACCTGACTTTACTACCATTCATTGTGGCTGAATGAATCTCACACAAATCTTAAAAAAATCTAGTGGAACATCTTCCCAGAAGGATGAAAGTAGTTATAACTGTACATTAGCACTAAATGTGGAGTAGGATGTCCAGAAAACACACATCAATCTTATTCTGAGGTGTCTACAAACTTTTATCTGTATAACTAGATTCATTACTGTCACAGTACCAAACATGGAAACCTATAAATAGTTGGGAAGATGGGAAGCTGGGAAGATCGGTGCATGTGCACCAATATTCAAATTTCATGTATTATGAAATACACCATCCAGGCATAACATTATGACGTAAGAACCTTCTAAATGGTGAAGTGAAGAACACTGATGATCTCTTCATCATGGCACCTGTTAGTGAGTGGATTTATTCATCAGGCAGCATGTGAACATTTTGTCCTCAAAGGTGATGTTAGAAGCAGGAAAAATTTGCAAAAGTAAGGATTTGAGCGAGTTTGACAAATTGTGACGTCTAGACGTCTGGGTCGGATCATCTCCAAAACTGCAGCTCTTGTGGGATGTTCCTGGTCCACAGTGATAAGTGTCTATCAAAAGTGCTCCAAGAAAGGAACAGTGGTGAACCGGCGACATGGTCATGGGCAGCAGAGGCTCATTAATGCAAGTGGGGAGCGAAGGCTGGTCCGTTTGGTCTGATCCAACAGACGAGCTCCTGTAGCACAAACCGCTGAAGATGTTCATGCTTTTAATGATCAATGGTCATAATGTTATGTACAATACGTTTCCAAATATATATTTCCAGCTAATTTATTTCACCTTTACTCATGTAGCAGGCCTTTTACAAGAAAAGCACAAGTTCTGCTGACTCCCTGTCTCAGACATGGATCATACTGAACTCTATGATTGAGAAGGTAAATTATCGCATTACATATCAGAAACATCATAAAACATCAAATCATTAACTGTGAATTGGAGAGGAGGGGTTTTACTATCACTGGGTCAGTTTTATTTTTATGGTTTTATGAAATCAAATATTGCACTGAACGTTTTTGCAATTATTAGATTCTCATTTTTAATAAATAACTGATGACTTTTGTTGTTTTCAGAGACTGTTAAGTCTTCAAGATCAGGGGAAGGAATTGTGTCATTATAAGCCACACCCATATAATAACGAAGGGGAACCTGGGGCCCCTGCTCAGCTGGAGGCACTTACTCCGGCAGACAGCAACTTCAGTTTAGATGATCTCCAAAATGCACAAATCTCCAAATTCCAGCGGCTGGCTGAACAGTACAGACCAGATCACATCCAGCAGAGCTTCACAAGCCAATCATCATCCTCGTTAACATCTTCTATAAACCACGCAGGAGGAAAATGACACTAATTTAGAGGCTTACATTTTACATTTCATATGTGACGTCACAGATGGGAGCAAACTATTATTATTTTTTTTTTATCACAAACTTTCTTTGTGGCTAGTTAGCATTGTCTTAAACTGAAAAATGTTGGAAATGTAAAATCTGCAGTAAATTTATTCATAGAAACGTAAAACGGTTAAAATATTGAAACGCCTTAAAATCACCCACACGTTATAATCGACATGAATATGTATACAATTATTCCCAATATCCTATTCTCTTCATTTCATAGCTTTTCTCTCGATTATGCATGTCTACATTTAAGCTTCCATACAATCAGATTTCAGCCGTCACATCAAGTGTTGCCGCTGTTGCTTTAGTCCTTCAGATTTAACTGTTGCTTTAACCAATCAGATTTGAATTTGGCGTCCACTGGGGGTCCACCCGGCAGGCGTACAATAACATAGACATTAATAAGTGGCGTAGGAGAAGAGATTGATTTGGTCGCAGATACATTTGAGAAGTTTACAAGACGGACTTTTCAAGGAAAGCTGGATGTCGTGAGTTTTTTTTGAAAAGCGATCAAAACAGTTTAACTTTTTTACAAACCGTTTCCACTTTTGCCGTTTCTTTTTTGTAGAAATTGCACAAAGACACAATTTCCCTTCATTTCATATCCCTAGCGCTCCGTTATACACAGCAGCCGCGTCATAATGATGGTATTAAGAGGTGGACCTGATTGATGGAGGACAAGAAAGAATGTGGAAACATTTAATTGTATTATAATTTTTTTTTTTTTACTTTGCCTTGGCAAATATTTGAATATAATGAAAAGTATTATGAATTTCATTCATTATTATTATTTAATTTTTTCAGCTCTAGCACTTAAAATGTATATAAAACAAGACACGCACACACACACACACACACAACTTGGTCTTCCTCTTTTCCTCCTTCTCCTACGATATACCCCGTGTCCCTCCTCCAAAACTTCTCTATCATTGTCTCCAAAACATCCTACCTGCACTTTCCCTCTAATAAACTCGTTTCTAATTTTGTCCATCCTCGTCACTCTTTCAACTGAAATCTCAGCATCTCAACTCGTTCTGTCTTTGTATTTGTAAATAAAAATATGTTCCGTGTGAAGGACATCCCTCAGGATGACCATCAGTGTATTAATGTCTGAACAAGTGATTTACTAATTTAGTCAACATTTAATAGAAGTTGAAGTTTTGCAAATCTGACGGACGTGTCACAGTTCGGCACGACTGTCATTTTTATATTAACGCGATTTATCATTAAGATTTGTGTACTTCAACAGTTTGACATGTTTTTTTAATGATTGTTAATAAAATGGCGGCTTGTTTAAAGCATATATAAAATGATCTACGAAACTCTTCTACTTTTTTCAGCAGACTTTAACAAATCTTTTCATTCCTTCCATTCTTTGTTTATTTCACCTCAAGTTTATAGAAAGGCTTCTTTCTTTTAAAATTCTTAAGCTGAACAGACGTGTTACATCACTGAGTGGATGGATGGATGGATGGATGGATGGATGGATGGATAGATAGATGAAAAATTTGATGTATTTTCCTTTAATTTCTCTTCACTTCTCCTCAACATTTGCTCTTACAACCTCTTTGGACGAGGAAATTATTCTTTAAAAAAAAAAAAAAAAAAAAAAGACAAATCAACACTGATAATTTCAATAATTCTAAATGATGTCTTCAAATAATATTAATAAAAAAAAGAATAAATCCATGTTCGGTTTTCCAAAACTTTTCTTTATGCAGACACACATGTTAAACTTTCTTGGATGCGTCGTTAAATCGAACCTGAATAAAATCTAATTTAGTGTGAAGACCCTCTCTCTCCTTTTTTATTTGCATTGACTTCTTTAAAAAAAAAACAAAAAAAAACAAAAGCAGCTCGAGACGACGATGAGAAAAGTCGTTTCTCTGGTTAACTTCAGGGCCAGAAAACGAAAACAAAAATTGAAATACTGTCAGTAAAATATGCAGCGATGTTGTAAATCATGACTGTGTTCTGTCTTGTGAACTTGTGACCTGAGAGATTGGGAGAAGAAAAGGAAAAACAAATAATAAAAAAATAAAAAAAAATAAAGGAGGAAAGAAAGGAAAAGAAAGAAGTAGTAACTGTACCTAAAACTGTATCTAATTAAATCAATTAATAATAATAATAAATATTAATAATAATCCATCAGTCTCACTATTTTTTATCATTTTATTACTGATTATAAGAATATGGTAGAACATCATGTAAAATTAAAAAGAAATAAATATTCCTTAAAGAATTGCAGAATTTGTTCTCGGTACTGAATCACCAAACGATTCAAAAATGACACTTGCTTTTTGGTTTTCTTTTTTTGTTGTTTTTTAAGCAATAACTCAAATACAGCCAACAAATCTGAGACTCGGAGCCTCCAGTGTAGAATCACATCATCTAAATAAAAACAAAAATTCACCCTGCGATGTGTTTCCGCTGCCGTCTACCAGCTGAACTGTGTCTGTCCCGTCTGGCCGTCGTACAGCTCTCTCAGGTGGACGATCAGCTCCTCGGTGTTCTCTCCGCTCAGAGCCGAGAGAGGGATGATGCGCCGCTCCACTCGTCTCCTCAGCTCCTTCAGTTTCTCCTTCGTGCCGCTCAGGTCCATTTTATTGGCCACGACGGCGTGTGGACGCTCAGAGAGTCCTGCTTCGTACTGATCCAGTTCAAAGCGCAGACACCGAAGATCCTCCCACGGCTCCGGGGACGACATGTCCAGCACGAAGAGGAGGAAGCGGCAGCGCTCGATGTGACGCAGGAAAGACAAGCCGAGGCCGCGGTTCAGGTGAGCGCCGCGGATTATCCCGGGAATATCAGCCACTGAAAGAAAAAAAAAAAAAACTTTGTGTGACTTTCGTTTCAAATTAAAATGTGTCCAAAATCTCAGTTACTAATGAAAATGTTGTATATCGCAATTAAAACTCGCAATCGAATCGCCCCGGGAACGTCGGTATTCCAAATGTCCGCGTTTTGTACCAACGTTCAAATGATTTTCATGCAGGAGAAATTGCTTGAAACAAACCTGCCAGTTGCTCGTGGTCTCTGTACTTGACGACGCCCACGTGCGGATTCAGCGTGGTGAACGGATACGCCGCTACAGCGGGACGAGCGTTCGAGATCGATCTCAGCAGCGACGACTTCCCTGCGTTGGGAAACCCGACCTGAAAGCGTCCGCAAAAACAAACACACGGAAAATCAAGTGGTTACACGCGTCTTCTGTATGAAAAGGTTTTGAGACAGTTTTTCCTACTTTCGGCTTCTCCCAATAGGGGGCGCCACTTCGCATCATCTGTCTCCATAACCCCCTTGTCCTCTACATCTGCCACTTTCAAACCAACTACCTGCATGTCATCTCTCACCACATCCATAAACCTCTTTCTTGGTCTTTCTCTTTTGCTCCTTCTCCTAACGATATACCCCGTGTCCCTCCTCCAAAACCTCTCGATCATTGTCTCCAAAACGTCCTACCTGCACTGTCCCTCTAATAAACTCGTTTCTAATTCTGTCCATCCTCGTCACTTTTCCAATGGAAATCTCAGCATCTCCAACTTGTTCTCTATTAGTTTTAGTAAATCTTGTCTTGTGAAGGACATCCCTCAGGATGACCATCAGTGTAATAATGTCTGAACAAGTGCTCCAAACTAATGACTGATCGTGCATGTGATTACAGAACTGAAAGATCTGAACTGACTGATCATCTCCCCAACACGAAAAGAACGTCTGGTTTCATTTCAGCTGTTTTGTGTGTGTGAAAGTCAGAAGGCACTTAAATAAATTGATGATTTGCAGTCTGTCAAAACATCTACTGCATCTACTGCATCAAAATGAAATGTCACACTGCACTCTCTCTCTCCTTCTCCCTCACCAATCCAGCATGTGCCATCGTCCTCAGTTCCAGCTGGAGCACTCGTTCTTCTCCTACTTCTCCGGCTGTAGCCGTAACCGGGGCTCTGTTTTCGTTGGAGAGAAAGAAGCGATTGCCTTTTCCTCCTGCTCCTCCGTGCACCGCGACGTATTCCTGCCCGTGGCTTGCGAGATCGGCCACCGTTTTGCCCTCCTCCTTCACCACCGTGCCCACGGGCACCTGAACACACGGAGAAACACGCACCACTTCGCTGATCATCAATTCAACAAACACAAGCGATGAGTTATGAGTCAAAACGAGATTTGTGTTATCAAAAAAAAAAAAAAAGTTCCTTATGGTCTTATTGATGTTGCTATGGTTACCGCACGGGAGACTGGGCGAGGTTTTCGGCTGGCGTGTGATAAGAGCTGTGACCTTTCGTGGGAGACACGATGACTGATTAGTCACCTGCTGTAAATGAAGCCTTCTTTGATGTACATGACACCATTTCTGGCATTTAAACCGTCGGATTTAACAGCTAGCGTGAGATTCATTCCATCAGCGGTGATTAAAGCGGAGTCGAGTGCATTGGCGAGAGGGATGTGTGTGTGTGTGTGTGTGTGTGTGTGTGTGTGTGTGTGTTATAAATCAAGCTTACAGCTACGTATTTAGGGCCTGCGTTGCTTCCGTAGCAGTTCTTACTTCTCCCAGATTCACCGTTTTCCCCCCGATAGAAAGCTGATATCAGGGACAGCGACTTGATCTGCTTGTTCACTGCAGAGATCATAATAAAAAAATAAATAAATAAAAAGCAATGACATTATGCATAATACACAAATAACATTTGCTGAAAATTGTTTTTAGGTCACACACACACACACACACACACCGTCATGTCTCATCAGCGACACTAACTTTCTTTCGGCTTCTCCCATTAGGGGGCGCCACAGCGCATGTTTGATTTGGCACGTTTTTACGCTGGAACCCTAATGACTGGGGTTGGTTCCCTGACCGGGAATCGAACTTGGGCCGCAGCGGTGAGAGCGCCGCATCCTAACCACTAGACCACCAGGGACCCAAAACAACTTTTATATATCTCAGCAGTTAAGGGTTGAGGGCCAGGAGTGGAAGTTTTGTGGTTCTGGGATTTAAACTCACAACCTCCAGATCGGCCGTTTAACATCTTAACCACTGAGCTACTGAGGCATTTCATTTTGTATCGTTTTATGGTACCTAATAAAAAAAATGAATGCAGCCTTCAATAGCATTACCTTTTATGATGATGTCGGCGCCGTTCCCCCCGTTGCCTCCGTCCGGACCGCCCCACTCTTTGCGAGGTTCGCTGTGGAAGCTGCAGACTCCGTCTCCTCCTGACCCGGCCTGGAACTTCACCCTGCGCTGGTCCACGAAATAACGTGTCTGATCATGATTGATGGGGGAAAAAAAATAAAATAAAAATAAAGGTGAATTTATTGAAATTTTATTTTACTTTTATTGTGAATATTTGATGTGATATGATTAAGGGAGATTAGGTGTTAAGGCATTGGACTTTGGATCTGGAGTTTAAATCCCAGGTCATGACAAGCTGACACTCCTGGGCCCCTGAGCAAGGCAATTAACCTCGCAGTTGTATGAGTGAGATCGCTTTGGATAACAAGGTATAAATGTAGACAGGAGGCTAAGCTGGTTAGACAGCTGATACAAGTTCGGACTGGTAAAAAAAAATGCTTACAGGAAAAAAGAAAAGACAACAAACACCTTCTCAGCCAGCACCTGCACCACTACAAAAATATGCCAAGTGTGAAAGCAGGAAAAACAGTCCGTGCTTCTGTATGTATAAGAATTTAACACTACTTTCTTTTCTTTATCAGTAAGAATTAAATATTGAAGGAGTAATTTCCCATTTTGATCATTCATATGTATTTTTTGCTCCATATGCAAACAAAAAAAACTAAATTTGTCACATATTAAAGATCGCCCGATTCGGCAGCTGATTGCTGGAACTATTAGCTCACTGTGAAAATCCATACCGATAGTTTTTCCGGGTTGCTGGAGCAGCTGAAAAGATCTGGTGTCATTATAAGGTACGAGGGCGGCCTCTAGAGGCGAATCAGTGGCATGTTGTTTGTAGAAGTTTGTTTTTATTATACATTTTGGATGTAACTGTTTTTTGTTACGTTTCAGAATGAATGCGTGATGTTTTAGTTCGATTTATTAATATAATATAGTATAATAAAATATAGTAGCATTTTACATGGAAATTAATTTTTTTAAATTTTTTTTACCAGTACCCATTTTAAAAACTATCATATGATTAATCGTTTATCAGCAAGTACGATCTAACCTAGCTAACAGTTCACCTCTAGCATATATTTATTTCAGAAAACACCTTGTAGTTTAAATTTCTATTGCGCTTTTCACAATGGAAATGGTCTCAAAGCAGCTTTACAGAAGAATTAAAGTAAATGATGTGTGTTTATCCCTGGTGATGAAGCTTGAAGGAAAAAAAAACCTTTAGATGAACGAGGAAGAAACCTTGAGAGGAACCAGACTCAAAAGGGAAACCCATCCTCATGATTATAAATCTTAAAACAATACGAAACAGTAGTGATTAAAGTGATGGCCGTGTCTCAAACATTATACTTGAAGTGTTGGGAGCTCAGTGGTGAAGGTATTGGACTCTGGATCTGAAACACACTGAGCTCTTCACTCAGGGATCATTTCCACCATCACAGCATTACCCTCTGATTCAGCCTGATCACCTGACATCACCGTGAGCACTCTTTCAAATCCTCTAAACTGAAGTATCTAAACATACCAGCTTCTTTTCAGACATCTCCTTCTTCTTGGAAACTCCTTGAGTTTTGTCACACAGCCGGCAGCTCAGCGAGAAGTTTCGGAAGATCAGTGCAGCACACCGGCGCAGGCGTTTCCCCTCGACGACTGTATTCCCCGAGGACACAGTCAGAGCCTCGCTCAGAACCCTCCAGATCGCCGGCTTCATTCTGGCTGCTACTCACGTGTTAATCTGAAATGATAGAGAGGATATTCCTGTCATCAAGACCCTGATTACCAAAGCATGTTCAGATTAGTGTGTGTTATAATAAACTACTCACAGATCAGTAGTCATATTGAAATAAAAAAAAAAAAAAAGAATAATTGTACATATCGTTTGAAGCGGCACAATGTCGAAGGCACAGACTATATCAGGCAACCACTGGGGGGCGCATTTGTTAATGAGCCACACAGAAAAAATACAAATGTTTTAACTTGTATTTTACTTGCTTTTTTTTAGTCTGCAGAAAAAAAAATAGACAAAAAATGTAAAAATAAATACAATTCTTCTGCATTATGTTAAATTGAGTTGCATTTTTGTCAAGCTAAATTAAATATAAAATAAAATAATAATAATAAATAAACAAACAACAATAATAAATAAATATTATATATATACGGGAGTCACGTGAAAAAGGAAACCAACGATATGAATCAGAAGATATGAGAGGTGAAGCTTCTCATTCTGTTTATCTATTTGTCAAAAACTGCATTAATAACACTATAGTCTAAATTGGTGTATATAGACGTGTTGGTGGATCTGCTTATTGAAAATAAAACTTTCCAGTCAAAGTAACACAATGAACTAACACTCATTAAAAGATTTGTTCATTTAATGTAAAAAAAAAAAAAAAAAAAAAAAAAAAAAGGTATACAATCCAGTATACCGATATCGAACGATAATATCGCGGTAATATCGCACTTCACGATAATCATCCAAACCTTTGGTCCTTTTGCTACTGACCTTCTCCATTACACGCTATGAACTCAAATGATTCCGACTTAATCAAAGAAACTCTTTTATATCGTAATGATGAACATAAAGTCGAGCTTTTATAATAACAACAAGTAGAAAAAGAGAGTTAGCATCGAATATATTAGCCGTTATGCTAATGGTTTAAACAGGAACTAGCAATGTAGGCCACTATTTACTGTCTGGTTTAGCTTTGTCATGTTCTACATTTTTATTCCTGATAAATTTACAGCAATTTCTTTGAATATTTCGGCAAAAAAAACACAGACATCACCTTGATTCATAAGCAGCATGTTTCAATACACAGGCTGGTGGGCGGAGCTACAAGTACGGCAGCCGAAAGGGGACTAAAAAGAGGCAAACGAGTTTGAGTTTCATTTTTATACCAGAGAGCGAGAGAGAGAGAGAGAGAGAGAGAGAGAGAGAGAGAGAGAGAGAGAGAGAGAGACAGATAGATAGATAGATAGATAGATAGATAGATAGATAGATAGATAGA
>MU564352.1:7311054-7326480 GCA_024362625.1 Silurus asotus | reverse complement strand
CAGACAGACAGACAGACAGACAGACAGATAGACAGACAGATAGATAGATAGATAGATAGATAGATAGATAGATAGATAGATAGATAGATAGATAGATAGATAGATAGATAGATAGATAGATAGATGTTTATCAGTTAGATGACTCGTGTGTGTGCTTTTGTTTATCTCCTTAACAGAGAAATGTATATACTTGCAAACATGATGCAGTGCCCAGAAAGTAAAACTGTGGCAGTTATTGTAGAAATACACTATGATATTATTATATAATGGATCCTCGGGGCCAGGGACCTTGAATTTCCTTCTACATCATCACTGTTTCCCTTCACTGGAACGTACAGAGTAAATCCTGTTCCAGGAAGGCAATGCCTGTCAAACCCATTCATAACTGTTCTATTAAGAAGGTGTGTTGAGGCTGAACTGGAGAATTCCAGGATCCTGCACAGAGCCCTAATCTACTCTGAACTTCTTGGGATGAACTAAAACACCACATTTGTGCAAGGACTTCATGGAGGACAAAAACGACCAACTTTTTATGTCTGGATGGGTTTCCACATCCAATCTCTAGTACAAAACCTTCAGAGAAGAGTGGCTGTTAGATCAGCAAAGAGTGACCAATTCGATATTTTTATAGAGAAATGTGGTGTCAATAATCAGATGTCTGCATACTTTTGGTCCTACAGTGTATATATACATTTTATACACATATATATATATATCAGGGGTGGCTTTATTGATATTTTGCATCATTGCCTATGTATCAAGACATCCCTAATGTCTGAATATATAATAATTATTGTTACCTATGAATCTTATATTGGACCGATAAAAAAACAACAAAAAAAAAGCCTAGTTTTGTCTAATAACTGAGAAACTACTAAAACTAAAGAAGCATGTAAATAAAAATAAATAATCTTCTTTCGGCTGCTCCCAATAGGGGGCGCCACAGCGGATCATCTGTCTCCATACCCCTGTCCTCTACATCTGTCTTTTTCAACACAACTACCTGCATGTCTTCCCTCACCACATCCATAAACCTCCTCCTTGGTCTTCCTCTTTTCCTCCTTCCTGGTGTCTCCATCCTCAGCATTCTCCCACTGATATACCCCATGTCCCTCCTCTGCACATGTCCAAACCATCTCAATCTCACCTCCCTCACCTTGTCTCCAAAACGTAAATACATTTACATTAGTCTCCTTTATATATATTAGATTTGGACCAGAATATAATTAAAGAAATAATTCAATCCTGAAACGAAAATACATTGGAAAAGAATGTTTAATTCAAAATATGTACAAAATATAAAACATACAGGTTGAAAGCTTTGGCTATATTTGGTCACAGATATAACGTTTCGTGTCCCTGGAATCCAGCAAGCAATAAAAAGAGTCCGGTTATAATGTCAAAATATACAGATTTAAAATAAAGAAATAAAAAAGACCGGGAAAGAGTTGAAATATGAGATCACGCCGAACAATGTCTGGTTTCCATAGAAACGTTCAGTCAATAATAATATGGAAATAAGTTGCAGATGAAATGAGTCACATTAAAACGTGTCAAACAATCAAGTAAAAAAAAAAAATAGATAAAAAAAAGGTAGCAGGTAGTTATGTATTCAGTAAGGAAGGAATAAAACACATGCTGTTACTATCACCACCACGTTAGTCTTGATTACTCCCTGATAACTGCATGTCTCTAAAGAGGTTTTCCTTCTCATATACCACAGCATTGTTATTTATTAAAGCAGGACATTTCATAATTATATCCATTTCCATAAACATTAAGCAATAGCAGCTACAAAACTCTAGTTTCCTCGACAGCGTTCTGAACCCGCTTACGAAAGACGTCCTCAATCGAGATCGTCCTCGTGTCTCTAAAACCTCACAAAGTGCTGACACTGCGAAACGCATTCGAAAAAAAAAATACTAAATAAACATCCACATCCATTGTTGAAGTCCCTGTGCAAGTCGTTACCCTGGAAACGTTTCGCGTCTCGGAACGATTAGCGCGATACGGACGTTTAATCGTTACTCCGCTGAGAGAATGAAATATTGTCAATAAATACACCGAATCAGCATTAATGGACATATAAAGCACGTATATATGAGCGATAATTCAACTAGGATTCAACTCCATATTTCAACATTTCTTCACATTTTATGCACAGATTTTTATGGAACAGAGATGAACAAGTTTTAATGTGGAGTGTGAGCAATATAACATTTTTCCTCAGTACATTACAGCGTTTTTCACATGGCATGGAGATGTCCTGAACATTCACTTCAAATTAGAACAGGTTAAAGTATATATACAGTAGAATCATGTTGGTGTTTAAGCAGGAATAATGGTGACTACTGGTTTTAATGGGGTTGGATGGTGAATACCAGTGTTTGATGAAGAACGAAGGAATAAAATGTCTTGATTTTGATGCTGTTAGAGGAGAAATATTGATTTCTGATAGAGAATTTTAGTGAATGATGGTGTTTGAAGTGTTGATTATGAGGATCTTGGTGGTAAGTGGAGAATACTGGTTTTTACTGGAAGTTCTTGTGTGTGATTGTAAAGTTTGCACACTAGATTTGAGATCAAGAACGTTGGTGTTTGATTCAGTTAGTTGAGTAAAATTTTGATGCTGTTAGAGGAGAAATATCAAATTCCAATGGAAAATTTTAGTGAATGATGGTGTTTGAAGTGTTGAATATCAGGATTAAATAATGTCTGATCGAGGATATTGATGTTCAGTAGATGTTGATTGTTAAATCTTGGTGGTAAGTGGAGAATACTGGTCTTTACTGGAACTTCTTGTGTGATTGTAAATGTTGCACACTAGATTTAAGTTCAAGTATGTTGGTGTTTGATTCAGTTAGTTAAGTAAAATAGATTTTTAGACAGAAAATGGTGGTGTTTAGTGATTGTTGGTTGCTGAATACCGGTGTTTAAAGAAGAACGATTGCATGAAATGTTGATTTTGATGCTGTTAGAGGAGAAATATTGATGGAGAATTTTAGTGAATGATGGTGTTTAAAGTGTTGATTATGAGGATCTTGGTGGTAAGTGGAGAATTCTGGTCTTTACTGGAAGTTCTTGTGTGATTGTAAAGGTTGCACACTAGATTTGAGATCAAGAACGTTGGTGTTTGATTCAGTTAGTTGAGTAAAATTGATTTTTTGATAGAAAATGTTGGTGTTTATGGAGAACGATGGAATGAAATGTTGATTTTGATGCTGTTAGAGAAGAAATATTGATTTCTGATGGACAATTTTAGTGAATGATGGTGTTTGAAGTGTTGAATATGGGGATTAATTAATGTTTGATTAAGAATATTGATGTTCAGTAGATGTTAATTGGTAAGTCTTGGTGGTAAGTCAACTTCTTGAGTGACTGTGGTTGTTGCACACTTGATTTGAGATGAAGAACGTTGGTGAATGTTGATGTTTGATGCTGTTGGGTGAAATTTGATGTGTAAATGTTGGTGTTTAGTGAGTGTTGTATGGTGAATATTGGAATTCAATGGTGTTTGATGAAGAATGTAAGTGTTTAATTTGTTGAAATGCTGAATGTCAATGGTAAATGAAGAACGTTGGCGTGAAATGTCTTGATTTTGATGCTGTTAGAGGAGAAATATTGATTTCCCGATGGAGAATTTTAGTGAATGATGGTGTTTAAAGTGTTGAATATCAGGATTAAATAATGTCTGATCGAGGATATTGATGTTCAGTGGATGGCTGTGGTAAATCTTGGTGGTAAGTGGAGAATACTGGTTTTTACTGGAAGTTCTTATGTGATTGTAAATGTTATACACTAGGTTTAAGATAAAGAATGTTGGTGTTTGATTCTTTTAGGTGAGTAAAAAAGATTTTTTTTGACTAAAAATGTTGGTGTTTAGGGATTGTTGGTTGCTGAATACCGGTGTTTAATGAAGAACAATGGTATGAAATGTTTGATTTTGATGCCGTTAGAGGAAAGATTTGATTTCTGATCAAAAATATTGATGATCCGTGAATGTTGGATGGAAATCTTGGTGGTAATGGAGAATACTGGTTTTTACTGAAAGTTCTTGTGTGATTGTAAATGTTGTACACTAGGTTTAAGATCAAGAATGTTGGTGTTTGATTCTTTTAGGTGAGTAAAATAGATTTTTAGACAGAAAATGTTGGTGTTTAATGATTGTTGGTTGCTAAATACCGGTGTTTAAAGAAGAACGTTGGCATGGAATGTTGATTTTGATGCTGTTAGAGAAAAAATATTGATTTCTGATGGAGAATTTTACTGAATGTTGGCATTTGATGTGGTAAATATAAGAATTTAATAATGTTTGATGAAGAATATTGATGTTTAGAGCATGTTTGGTGGTAGATTTCGGTTGGTAAGTAGCGAATACTGGCGTTTATTGGATATTTTTGTGTAATTATAGATGCTGTACACTAGATTTTAGTTGAAGTTTAGATGAAGAAATTATCTCTAAATAGTGAATTCTGGCATTTAATGATGTTAAATGGAGAATGTTGTTTAATGCGTTTGCCTGGTAGATGTCGGTGGTGAATTCTGTTGTTTGGTGGACGATGGCGTGCAATTGTAAATGTTTGATTGAGAAGGAGGAAATTTTTGGTAGAATGTTGGGTTTAGGGCACCTTCATAAACTACCTTTTTTTAAACCGTAAAAACAGCTATAAAAATAGAAAGAATTACTTAGAGAAAAATTGGTAAAAAAAACAACAACAAAAAATACAATACTGAGGTGTTGCTAACCGTACACAAAACTAGCAAAACTCCTGCACCTTTAACACGTAACACAAAACTCCATCTGATGGACACTAGGAATGTTAACACACAATTATTATACACTCTTAATATAAACAAACGTTGAACCTGTTTTGTAGATTTTGTATTGTTAAGTCTGGTTTGTTTTGTCTGATATATAGATACCGTATCTCTGTACAGAGATATAAGCTTTAAATCCCTGTGAGATAATGAAGAGGAGGTAGGTGAAAGAAAGTCGCCAGGATATAAAGATGGAAGCTAAATTTTACCCAATTGTTTTTCCTTTCATTGGTCAGCACGACACTACGGTCAGCTCAAGAACACAGTATACACGATCCCGTTCATTTGATTGGTTTGTCCGATGGTGAACTTGGTCGAGTGTTACTGCTGATAGTTTCCATACTGACCCTGCAAAGACACAATACATATACATTTACATTTACAGCACATTGGCAGACGCCCTTATCCACCATCACTTATCTCATTCAGTACAAATGATCAGTAGAGTGTTTAGGGCCCTGCTGTAGGGCCCAGCAGTGGCAGCTTAGTTGTGGTGGGACATAAACTCATGACCTTTTGATCAGAAGTCCAACAAAAGGTTATAACATAACATCCAAAGTATTTTTCATCGTGCATTTTTTGAATTACACATATACAGTATATATATAAGTAAGTTAAGTCCTTTTGTTATTGTTTACAAAAAATAAACTACGGTTTGGAGTGAAAATGCACAAGGCTGAAGTTCTTCTGTATGGAATTTCTTTAAAGTTTAACAGCAGACATGTACACGTTACTGTATATCGCTTGCAAGAGACCGAACAGGATTCACACTGTTACTGTACTGTACTAGTGTTCGTTTTTTTTTTCCTGGTTGTTCCTCCTTTTTCAGAAATTGTAATTCGGTGATTTGTCACCAATTGAATTGACCTGTTTTAGAGAACTGATTGGTTGATCTGATGCTTAACACTCGGCTTCATTAGTGACATAAAAGATTCGTCTGCACAGTTCATCAATGCGAGACACATTTACAAAAAAATAAAAAAGGTTTAATAGAAATGTGAAGAAGAGATGCTTGATAGATTATGGGAACTGATTGACTGATGCAATGAACTGATGCATAGATGTTTTGGGGGGTTAAACTATTCAGATGAGAATCAGTCAAATATATTTTGACATAAACAATTGATAATGTAGGAAACAGCTGACACTTGTACTTGTACTCAAGTGTCACAGGCTTGATTTTGTGTGTGAGTATGCCGTATATGTGTGCGAGTGCATGCTGTACCTGTTCGTAAGTGTAAGATCTCTGTGTTTGAGAGCCAGGAGTTGATTGTGTGGATCGAAATGAGGAATACTGCTGACTCTGACCCTGCTGATACTGAGAGTACTGAGACGGAGTGCCCTGTCCTGGACCTGGAAAAAAATTTATAAGTGTGTCTAAGATTTATTCTCTAGTAAATGCTAGAAAATTAAGTAAAAAATCTCAAATTGAGACACAAATTTAAATCATTCACTCACTGGGATACATTCTGTCTCTAGTTCTTGGTGTGTGTGTGTGTGTTCTTACCATAACCCTGCCCTTGGCTGCTGTATCCTGGCTGTGATTGGTACTGCTGTTGGTTGAATGTCTGCTGCTGACCAGAGCTCTGTTGATATTGTGACTGCTGTTGGCTATACTGAGGATTTCCTACAACACCAAAACTAATATATAATATTTGCAACATTCATGTAAAAGTGTCACGATGTGTGTCCCGTTTTTCAGCTCACCGCCTTCATAATAGTGTTGCGTTGAATCTTCGAAAGATCTCTCATAACTCTGCTCTCCATACGTGGACTGCTGATATGAGTATTCACTGTGGCCTATAGAGGAAAAAAGACATACATATTTTAATTATACGCAGGTATTCACCAAACTTGCGATGGAGATGCGATCCAATGACCCAATTAAAAAAGCAGACGCATAAGTGCTGACAGTTGCTTTAAGAGGATGCAGAACTTAGATGGTGTCCAGCATGTGTGGTGACGCCCTGGTGAGGAGATTGTGTCCAGCATGGTGGTGGTAGCATCATGGTCTGGGGCTGCATGAGTGCTGCTTGTACTGTGGAGCTGCAGTTCATTGAGGGATACATGCATTCCAACATGTACTGTGATATTCTGAAGAAGAACATAATGCCCACCCTTCAGAACCTGGGCCCAATGATAGTTTTCCAACATTATAACGATGGTTCTCACACACAATATTCACACTTTGAACACTATTTTGACATGTTCACTTAGGGTGTACTTACTTTTGTTGGCAGTTATTTAGACAATAATGACTGTGTGTTAAGTTATTTTCAGAGGACAGTAAATCGGTACTGCTTTACAAAATGACTATAAAATAATTCAAAGTTTCATTTCTATAGTATTGTCCCTTGAGAAGAGATAATAAAATGGTTGCTGAAATGTGAGGGGTGCACTTAATTTTGTGAGATACTGTATATATATTTAAGTAGTGTTTGTGTTTGCACATAACACTAGCTTATCCTAATTTTATTAGTTCTTGGTCACCAGTCACCAACAATAGAGCTTTAATTTAAAATGATCAGTCAAATTTTCGAAATTTTAAAATACATCAAAGTAATATTTAGCTTTTGTTTGTAGCAGGCTAACAATTCCTAGCTTGTTGTGAAAACATCAGATACATCTCGGATCAATGTCCTCATCCTGTTAGTTTTTTATTGTATGTAAAATGCCCTTGAGTGTCATGCCAGGTGCCTATAAATAATTGTATTATTGAAGTTTTGAAATTTAAAATAATAATAAAATTCGCCTAACATGACCTAGTTTTCTGAAAAACATACAAAAGCCAGACTTCTAGCTGACATACAGTGCGGCAAAAGGATCGCTTGAGTAGCAATCTAGCTTACAGTATCTCATTATAATATTATGATAGAATATAATTTAATATGATGTTAAAAAAAATAAATATTATTATGCTTTTATTACATTAGTAAAGCAATATATTCTTGCGCTTGGGCAGATTAAACGTAAGCAAATACGACAATGTACAGTTGATCACTAACCATCTGAGGAAAATCAATTAAAACCAAGGTAATACAATTACAAGGTGAGATCGGAAATTTCCACACACCAAAGGCATTTCAATTAAAAAAAGATACTGTCTGGGATATTTATTATACAAACTAAATACATGTAAAATATGAAAGAAATGACGTTAATGAACTGCAAATAAGTGTGAGCAGTTTTAAAAAAAAAGATAAGAAAAGAAAAAAAAGAAAGGAAAAAGGCAGAGGTAGAAGGTATGGTAGGTATTTTAGGGGGCGGATAACCATGTGGGGGTTCGTGTGATTACCGTCTGGGTAATACTGCTGGTTAACAGGCTCGCTGGAGCTCGGAGTGTGTCCATACTGCTCTCCGTAGAACTCCTCCTGACCCATGTACTGCGATCCTGAAACACAGGGCGACACCACAGTCGGTTAATCAGATCTGATCTGATCAAAAGGACCGTTTTTTTCTCTGTCAAGCGGTGAGTACGTGGTTTCAAAGGCATAAAAATCAAGAGCATATTCTCATAGGAGAATATGCTATAAGGCGATGATGGGCTCGTGTTGAGGGAGTCTGTATTGTTTGGAATGCCTCCTATATCTTTCTGCATACATACAATTAATAGATTATTGATGATAATGTACATGTATACAAGGCTCTCACTATGGGGAAGATTCATGTAAAGGTGAATAATGAGATTAGGGAGAAAAAAATTGGCATAAAATCTATAGAAAAGGGCATAAAATTGAATTAGCATGCGTAGGTGTAGGAAAAAAGGATGCAAATGAAATTTAGACATTGCTGAAAAGGGAAAAAGATTGTTTTATTTTTGGTGTGCAGAAACTCCAGATATTACTATTCCCTTTTTGCAAATCTCTAGACAGATATAATTTTATTAAGAAAAACCTTTTTGGAACCCCAAGTGCAATAAATCAAACCGAAAACAGAAAAGACGAAGCCTCCAGTGTTCTCATCCACCTCCTGAATCTCACAGAAGATTTCCCACTGCTTTTTGGATTTCTCGAATGAAGACCTATCATCTAAGACTACATTATAACAAAGAACAACTGATTTACAATGGGGTCCAGAAGTCTGAGACCACATTAAATATCTGGGATTGTTTGTCATTTCAGCAAATTAGATGACAATAAGATCCATTGAAATGCAGTTAGCATCTAACCAAAAGTGCAAAAAGCAATAAGGTGGATCAATATGACCAATATGTACATTTTATAAGATCTAATAAGTTCTAAGTTCAATCACATTTTAATTGTATTAACTTGGAAAATGATTAAAATACCATAGAGAGACAGATTTTTTTTTAGTTTTAGACTTTTGAACCCCACTATACAACACAAATAAAAAAAAGGTGGGAAAATTATTTATTTGTAAATAAAAACAAAATGCATGTGCAAGTCTTATGAACTTATACCACAGTAGAACATAGAAAACATATTAAATGTTTAAACTAAGGAAATGAACTATTTTCATAAAAAAAAAAAGGTAATTCTGAATTTCATGCCCACAAAAAAAAGTTAGGACAGGGCGATGTTTACCACTGTGTAGAATCCCCTTTACTTTTAACACAAGTCTACTGCTAAACATGACTGAGAAAAGAAACATTCCTGATCACCTGATCATCATCATCTTTTCTCTGCTTGTGTTCTATATGGTGGATGTTAAGACCGGTTATATTCATTAAGTAAAAACATTTGATTTTTTTTTTGTATTTAGTTAAATTAATATTAATGTTAACATGACGTGAGGTTCAGTTACCAGCGTGACACTAAAACAGGTAGTAATAATGACTGCTATTTACTGATGTACATGTCAGAGCCCAAACATCTTTACTTTAACTTGTGCAACTTTTACCAGAGTCTTTTAAAACATGAGTATCTGCACTTCTACTTGAGTGAAGGATGTGTGTACTTTTGCCACCTCTGGCTATCGGAAGTGAAATGAAGTTTTCACTATGACACACAGAAATGACACCAAACTCACCTTGCTGAGCAGGACGATAGCTTCCGACAGGCCTTTGCGAGACCATACTGTTGCCCTGATTGCTTTGTCCCATCATGCCCATGGTCTGCTGCCCCTGATAGTGCTGACCTCCAGATGAGGAGTAATGGGGTCCTGAACCTTGCTGATGCATCATAGAGACTGAGGAGAATCACACATTAGCATAACACTGATCATATCAAAATAAAATCTGACGCAAAAAAAAAAAGAAGAAGCATCGGAGACAGCCAGAGGAAAAAAAAACAATAGGTAAGAACGTTTAAGGAGAAACTCGTAGGGAGAAATGAAGTGTGAAATAAAAAGCAGAAGCCAGGCTTGGGTAAGTGGTTGCATGGAGAGAAAATGCTGATTACAATTTTTAAGAAAAGGGGTCAAAAGGTTAGGAGGAGTGTAAATAATCACCATGATGAACTGAGTGTGTTTGATGGTCTTCTGCCTCTTATTCAAGCACAGGAACTTTGGAAGCCTAATATAACGTGAAATATGTATTTTGGACAACCTGCTATATTAAACATCAGTTGACAGACAGCAGTTGAACTTTGACTTGGCCTAGTCAGCTTGGCCTGATGTACCAAAGCAAATTGAGATTCCTGTGTCAGACCAAAACGGCGGCATTAACGTTGAGAATTAATTTAATGTTGCATGCATTAATTGTTACAGTCAGCAAGTTAGCTAAGTTTGCTAGGTTAGCTTTTGCTTAGGTTTATTATTGCAATTTATTTTAGCTTTCACTTGCTAGTTTTCTTTCAACTTACAATTTCGATTTAATTTGCCAGTTTAGATTTATTTTGAATGCTAGTTTACATGCTGAACTAGCTTAGCTACATGCTGAACTAGCTTAGCTACATGCTGAACTAGCTTAGCTACATGCTGAACTAGCTTATCTACATGCTGAACTAGCTTAGCTAGCTTGCTAGATTAGCTGGATCTTTTGCTTATGGCTAAACAAATTAGATAGACAATAAAACAATTATATTGTACATTAGTATTAGTGAAGCCAATGCACGATTTAAACATTAATTTATAGCTACATGTACTACTGTAAATATGCTAGAAACAGCCTATATCAAGTTATTTCCTTTTATCACATCATACTGTAGCAGTGAACACAGTTTGCCGTGTTTTCCACAGGTTAAATATTCAACATGCAAAAAACAAGGCACACGTGAACATGATCCAAAAATCCATCCACTTTAACTCTAACTTTTTAAAAGAGTTTTGTCCCAAAGAGAATGGCGTTTCTTGATCATGTTCACGTGTGCTTTCTTCTTTGCATGATAGAAATTAAACCTGCATTTATGGATCATAATCTGAGTTCACAAACAATGATTTCTGGAGCTGTTATGGAGCCCATGCACTGATTTCCATCACAGAATTGAGACTGTTTTCATCACAGCGCCGCCTGAAGGCCCGAAGATCACGGGCGTCGGATGTTGATTCTCTTGTGCACCGGAGTTCCTCCAGATTATTGGGATATTAATGATAAGTCAACTGTTTCGCAATTTCGATGTTGAGTTACATTATTTTGAAATTGTTGTCTTTTTAGACACAGTCTTTCAAATAGAAAATTGTTGAAGCTCAGCCCATCTTTACTTTTTAGAGTATTACCCTCTCTAAAACACACTATTTATACCCAATCATCTTACTGACCTGTCGTCAATTTACCTCAGTAGTTAAAAAATTATTTCTCCAACTGTTAAATTTTAAAAACCTTTACTTTTTCCAGACTTTTGTTGCCCTGTTTCAACATTTCTGATACATGTTTTTTTCCAGAAAATGGTACATTTCCTCAGTCTAAACATTTGATGTTTTCTATGTTGAACAATGAATAAAATATGTGTGTGCCATTGTTTTTTGGGGGCGAATCGGGTTTATATGAATCTTGTCCTATTTTTAAAAGACAATAGGGACTCAAGTTTCTGTGTTGTGATGTTTTGATGTGTAGACTAAAGATGGCCCATAAATTCATTCGAGTATCTGATTCTCCATTTATTCCCTCTCCATTTGTCCCTCTCGCATTCAAGCGTGTTTTCGATTGAGTTGTGATGGACAGGGCGAGCGCTTTATGGGCTCACCTTGGCTGTTCTGTAAGTTGATGTTGGTGCGGGAGGGCGGGTACAGTGCCGTGCCCTGTGACGATGAGGACAAGGGCACTGAGTGAGCGAAGCTCGACCCGGAGCTCATTGACGATGTGGAAGGGCCAGACTGTTGCTGCTGCTGTATGGGGGTGTGACTCGAGCCTGATAACACACACTCACAGTCAAATGTGCAGCCGGGATCAACAGCAGGAGGCACACACACGTTCAGTTCATCAGCAAAAAAAACGTTTATTGATCAGGAAGGAAGGAATGAAGCTCAAAGGAATAGGAAGAACAGATAGAATTAGGACAGGGAGGAATGAAAGAAGATCGTAGCAGGAAAGGAAGGAAAAGAAAGTGACAACTCAGTGGTTCAAGCTCTAGGTTACTAAAAGTAAACTACTAAAAAGTAGTGCCAAGCTGCTACTCTTGGGCTCTTAAGCAAGGCCCTTAACCATGCACTCTGACCCCAGCTTTCTGACACCACTGGGATGAATTACACTGTGCTGTAGTGCATGTGACAAGTAAATCCATCGATCATTGTTAAATAAACAGTATTTTAATTTAATAACCGCATGAAATATATGTTTTTGAGATCTAAGAGTCAAACAAATAACTAATGTTGCTTTAAAAAAAAAAAGATAATACACTATTAAATTATATATTAAACTATTCTAAATAATATGGTATTAAATGTGCAGATGAGTTGAAGCTCTTTTAGCTTTACGAGGACACACCATGAAGCTTTATACACTTCAAATATAACATTGGTGTAGAAAACAAGCAGAGCACAAACAGAAAGCACTGGGAGTAAGACAGGAAGTGCAGGGAGACGGGCATGTGCAGGTAGAGAGAAAGTGAGAGAGAGAGAGAGAGAGAGAAAGTGAGAGAGAGAGAGAGAGAGAGAGAAAGAGAGAGAGGGAAAGAGAGAAACTCACCGTTACTTATTTGACTCTGCATTAGTGAGGAAGGAGTCACACTGTCATTTAGATTACTCTGAGAGTGTAGCGATCCTCCTGCACTGCTCCCTCCCATCCCACTTCCACCCATACTCATCCCGGGGTTCGGCGGCTGAGAGAGAGAGAGAAAGAGAGAGAGAGAGAGAGAGAGAGAGAGAGAGAGAGAGAGAGAGAGAGAGAGAGAGGGTTTTACATTTTGGTTTATTATTACTTGTTTTACAGATATTGAGTAAATATCATATAAAGGAATAAAGAAATATATAAAAAAACAGAGTAAAGAGATAGAAAACATAAAGAGAGAAAAGAAGGGGGGAGGAAATGAAATAAGGAAGGAGGCAAGGAAGGAGGGAATGAACTAAGGAAGGAGGAAGGGTAAAAAAGTAAGAAGGAATGAAGGAAGGAAGTTATACAGAATGAAAAATGATGTACGGCAGAAAAGGAAGGAAAAAGAAAGGAAAAGAGAAAGAAAGAAAGAAAGAAAGAAAGAAAGAAAGAAAGAAAGAAAGAAAGAAAGAAGGGAGGGAGGGCATGAAGGAAAGAAGAAAGGAAGGGAAGAAAAAATAAAAAGAGTAAATAAAAGAAAGAAAGAAAGAAAGAAAGAAAGAAAGAAAGAAAGAAAGAAAGAAAGGAAGGAAGGAAGGAAGGAAAGAAAAGGAAGGTATTAAAGGAAGACAGTAATGAAGGTAGAAAGAAAGAAATGCAGAATAAAAATAAACGTATGGGAGAAAAGGAAGGAAGGGAGGGAAAGAAGGAATAAAGAAAAAGAGATGGTTACCGCAGGTAAAAGTGACTGCATGTTTTGGTTGGAGTCTGCAATTGTGGCCAAGTAAACAAGGTTTCTGTGTAAAATCTGCTGATACCTAAACACAATAATAATAAAAATAATATTAATAATAATAATAATAATAATAATAATAATAATAATGTCACAACTATACCCATCACACGTTATTATATATAACTTCAGATAGTGAACAGGAAGTACAGCAGGTTCCATTCAATACGTTTAATAAGTTAATTTCAGCATAAACAATGTTTAGCTCCGCCCACAGTGTACTGAGAAGTAAGAAGTTCGGATAATGAGAATGTAGACGATGTTGATCAGTTGCTGCTTTTCGGACTTTAGCAAGTCGTTATTTTAGTTTAAGGGGAAACGAATTGGCAGCAATTCAAAGATGATTGTTTTTTATATGAACATTCGTCAAAATTAAAAAAATTTAAAACAATTTTAAATAAAAAATTGTTTACAAAATAAAGTAGATATAAAAAAAAGAATCAATCTACAAAAAATGTCTTGAATTTGTCAGGATTTTCTTCTTTCGAAAGAAATTTTTGAATATGAAAAAAAGAATCCATATCGGGAACCGTACAAAACGTACAAATCGTCTTTCCAGCATAAATCAAGGACTGCCTGTAGTACACATGTGCACTGTACAGAAAGGGTTTGGTGCGAATGCGTGTACTTGTTACCCCTCTAACTCATGACCACAAGGTTGTGACTTCAAATGTGAAAGCCAGAGAAAAAAAATAAATTGAAATACTCACTGTGTGCACTCTGCAGTCTTCCCTTTGCTCTGATAGTCCATAATACACTGGATCAGATAGTGATTTTCATCCAGCATCTGGACACAAAGATACACACAACGGCTAGTTTTAGAGTGATATACAATATTTCATCAGTATTTTGTGTAACCAGATTCTGTTTGGCAATAATACACTTTATAGATAAAAGTACTGGGACATCAGACTGATTTAACTGTATGTGGTTCTTCCTCAAACTGTTACCACAAAACTTGGAGGCACACAACTGTATAAAACGTCATTAAATTTCCCATTCACTTGAACTATTAGACCCAAACCTCCAGCATGATGATGCCTCTGTGCACAAAGCCAGCTCCATGAGGATGCACTGGTTGGAGTGGAAGATCTCCTGCTATACAGCTCCAACGCTAATATACACCTTTGGGATGAATGTGAAAACTGTACCCCAAACCTCCTCATCTCTCCTACATCACTACCTGACTTTACTCAGTCCCTTGTTTCTGAATAAGCGAATATCCATATCCAATATAACAGCAAATGGAGAGATGAAATGTGGAATTGGTTTAATGATGTTCAATAATATCATACCATATACTAATCTTATGGTCAGATGTCCACAAACTCATCCTCATCGCTGAATTCGTTATAATGCCACCATTGTTGAGGTGTTGTGTTCAGCGATAGGCCCTTAAACGCGGAACTGTTCATACAACTGTGGTCCTGAAACACTGTAGCAGAGTGTTGATATTACAGTCCATAATCATCCTTAGATTTGCTCAGTGACTTCTTTAGGCTGTTCATGTAGAAACCTCTTCATCTGCACAGAATTTTCTCCTCATGGCTCCAGGGTTGAAGGAAAGACTCTAAACATGTCCTGGTTCAATGACTGTACATTTCAGTTCAGCTTAAATGTTTACTCGGAGCCAAAGGCGCAATAAAAAGTGCATTATTGTGGCCTTACGTCACCTCTTCGATTGGGAATAATGTGTGTGTGTGTGTGTGTGTGTGTGTGTGTGTGTGTG
>MU564352.1:7288321-7309711 GCA_024362625.1 Silurus asotus | reverse complement strand
TATATATATATATATATAATTTATGTGCAATACTACCTTAAACTACCTACTGACTCAAAAAGCGTACTTTAGTTTTTTTTCTTGTTTTTGTATTGTTACATTGAACTGTATATATACTGGTATTGTAGTATATGTATATTATTATTTTTAGATATTTGCATTTATTTGTATTTCTTTGTTATTATCCTTATTTATTTTTATTTCTGTTTTTATTTTTTTGTATATTCTTCTTTTTTTATTTATATATTTGCATCTATTTTTATTTCTTTGTCTTGCTGCTGTAACATGGAAATTTCCCCACTGTGGGACGAATAAAGGTTTATCTTATCTTATATATATATTATTTACAGAAAAAACAAGAAGAAGAAGGATTTTCATTTGCAAGTAGTTTTTTATTTGCTATTTATATATACCACCTTTCACACATCAGGCCAGCTATCTTTATATATCCTAACTAATGCAGAAAAAAATAAATAATTTATGTGCAATTCCGTCTCCAAACCGCAGGGAGGCGCTGTCAAATCTTTTCCAGCCTTCACTCCGAGTACTTTCACTTTTCCTTTTGAAAACAGAATCGAAAAGCAGCGAGCAGCCGGTGTAAATACATCCAGACTCGATTTGAAGCTGTGTGTATAAAGTAAAGAATGAGTTACGACAGGGCCATTACTGTGTTCTCCCCAGATGGACACCTGTTCCAGGTGGAATATGCTCAGGAGGCTGTGAAGAAGGGTTCGACTGCAGTGAGTACAGCACACAATGAGATGAGACACCAGCACGTACAAATTCATCAAATGATCTGCAATTTACAGAGCGTGTAGTCAAATTATTTCTATACACATGGGTGGGCAAAATATCAGATATCAGAAGGATCTCTGTAGTGTCTGTAGAAGGTTTTACTCAGGGCATTGGATCTAAAAATTCAGCAGGAATATATAGTTAAGGAGACCTTTTTTTTTTTGTCAAGTCATCTTATAGTCAGTGTGTTTTTACATTCCGGCTACACTGATAAGACATGATCTTCTCCTAGCTCTGATATTACATCCGATTATTTCAAACCTTTTCAATTAATCAATGAGCATTAATTGAAGAAAATTTAATTTTTTTTATTCTGAAAATAGCATTTTTTTGTTATGAAGACAAGGTAGGAATAATTAGGATCCCTGAGGCTCTGGGTTTGAAAAGGTGAAGGTGCTTTTTACTTCTCACATGTCTAGTAATTTCTTTCTTCAAACAGAGCACAAGGGTCAACCATGATCAACACACCTCAAGCAGATAGAGTTAAGGGCCTTTCTTAAGGGCTTAAATGTGGCAGTTTAGTAATACCAGGGCTTGAACCCACAACCTTCTGATCAGTAACCCAGAGCCTTAACCACCACCGTCCTAATGCCACAGGGGGTGAATGGGGAGATAGCAGCTTAGTAGTTAGGCATTGGATTTTGGATCTGAAGTTTTGAGTTCAGCCCCAAACCAGGCCCGTAACCCCATAGCTGCTCTGTTGTATAAATAGAATAACTTGCTCTGGATAAGGCAGTCTTTCAAATGCAGTACATGTAAGTTTTAAAGATGTGGTAGATCAGTGGTTGAGATGTTGGACTTCTGTACCAAAAAGCTGCCACTGCTAGGTCCTTGAGCACGGCCCTTAACCCCAATTGTATAAATGGGATAAAAGCATCAGCCAAATGCCATAAATGTAAAACCAATGAAAATAGGGAGCTGGTAGCTTAGTGGTTAAGGCACTGGTCTTTGATTCCAGAGGACGAGTTCTAAATACCAGCTACACCAAGCTTCCGCTCCTGGGCCCCTGAACGAAGCCTTTAACCCCATAGCTGCTCAGTTGTGGATACTCAGTGGTTAAGGCAATTTACTCTGAATCGTAAGGTCACAAGTTCTAATCCCAGCCCATCAAGCTGCCAGTGCTGGGCCCCTGAGCAAGGCCCTTAACCCTCAAGTCCCTCTGGATATAGGCGGCTGTCAAATACCATAAATATAAAAATGATATAAAAAGTTATTTTCAGGTCGGGGTCAGAGGCAAGAACATCGTCGTGCTCGGTGTTGAGAAGAAATCAGCCGCCATGCTTCAGGATGACAGGACGGTGCGGAAAATCTGCGCTCTCGATGAAAACGTTTTCCTGGCGTTCGCCGGTAAGCGAGTCTTCGTCAAACTAAACAGAGCTTCCAAAGAGATGCTAATTCATGTTTATTAAATATAATCATGAAACAGGTTTGCGTGTTATAGACAATAAATGGGGTCATGATATGAGCTCGGCGGTAATCATCCATTTTTCTTTAATATTCATTCGATAAACTGGCTAATCAAGTTGTCTGTGTTCAGTCCTGCAAAAAATAAATAAATAAAACAAGTAAAAAAAAAATCTAAAACCTAACAGAGACCAAAGAGAAAAGAAAGAGTGAAATCCATCTATCTAGATCTTCTTTCGGCTTCTCCCATTAGGGGTCTCCACAGCGGATCATCCGTCTCCATACCCCCCTGTCCGCTAAATCTGCCTCTTTTACACCAACTACCTGCATGTCTTCCCTCACCACATCCATAAACCTCCTCCTTGTTCTTCCTCTTTTCCTCCTTCCTGGTGGCTCCATCCTTAGCATTCTCCTACTGATATACCCCATGTCCCTCCTCTGCACATGTCCAAACCATCTCAATCTCACCTCAATCACCTTGTCTCACACGTCCTACATGCGCTGTCCCTCTAATAAACTCATTTCTAAATTCATTATCTATCTAGACAGATACACATTACATTTTTCTCTCGTCTACAGGTCTAACTGCAGACGCAAGAATCTTGATTAACCGAGCACGAGTGGAGTGCCAAAGCCACAGACTGACCGTCGAGGATCCAGTCACTGTGGAGTACATCACTCGCTTTATCTGCAACATGAAACAGGTAACGCCTCCGCCTTTACGGATAAACCAAGCCAACATAGCGCAGTGATTTCACTTCATCATGCATGTATTCTGTGCAGCGCTACACGCAAAGTAACGGGCGAAGGCCTTTCGGGATTTCCTCCCTCATCATGGGCTTTGATTATGATGGTACACCCAATCTGTACCAGACTGACCCTTCTGGAACATACCATGCCTGGAAGGTAGGGTGCCCCGTTTCTACAATACCATTAATACTTACTCAGGGAAATCTGGGACTTGTTTGTTAACAAGTTCACTTATGGCAAGTCATCAATTTAGTGGTGTGGTAAAGCCGTGTTGGGATTCTGCAATCACCTCAAATTTGCCCATTTTCCAAACGCAATACATTGCAAATGTTACCCCCGTTTTACCACAGAAAATGACCAACAATTCTTTAAAATACGTCACAATGCTGCAGAATGTATGCAAAACAAACAAGCTCTTAGTTCAGCACCTTAATGGTTATAACCACATAGCAAAAGTGTATCTGCTTTTAAGTGGAGGGAAAAAATAAATATTGTAGCTCATGTACACTCCATGTTCTTGTAGTTAGAAATTGTGAAAACTTCACAAAAAGCGAGACACATGGCAGGTGACGCCTGTATACGATTTGCTGTTTAAATATACGGGACATCACGCTGTATGAACTGCCGCTAACGATGCCACAATGTGACCGGTCCTCTTTAGGCAAACACCATTGGAAGATCAGCAAAAACGGTTCGTGAATTTCTGGAGAAGAACTACAAAGAGGACGACATGGAGTCGGACGAGCTGGTCATAAAATTGGCCGTCAGAGCTCTTCTTGAGGTAACAAAAGGATTAAACTACAGTTAATACAGCAGTACGAGTCATCTCACTGTAGCATTTTACACACGTTCCTTATTTAAACCAATTTCCAAAAAATATCCAAATTTAATCAATTTACATAATAGATTTGAGTTATGGAATAAATTTAGGAACAAGTATACATTTAAGGCATTTGGTAAACTGCTCATTTTATATAAAGCCGTTTAGGTTTGAGGGCCATGCTGAAGGGCCCATCATTAGAATCTTTGTGGCACCGATTTGAACCTTCAACCTTCTGAACAGACATTCGGTCAAATTAGCCATTTATAGAATCTCATACGTCTGAGCGCTTTAGATTCAGGAAAACATTAGCATAATAAAAACATGCTATTTGTTGAACACTAATTGATAAAACCTCCTTGCTTTTCAGGTGGTGCAATCCGGTGGAAAAAACATCGAACTGGCCACAATGAAGCATGGTGAAACCATGAAGGTGGGCTAAAAGACACCCCCAAAATTCCTTCTATCGAACATGATTTTTCTAAATTGGCATTTCTGTGGTGTAGATTTTAGAGCCAGAGGAGGTGGAGAAGATTGTAGCAGCACTGGAGAAGGAAAAGGAAGAAGCGGAGAAGAAAAAGAAGGCAGCGACTGCAGCAACCTCCTGAACAAACTGGGATCCAGCAGCAAACAAGTTTTAGGCAATAAATGAAGTGCACTAAAAGGTCTGGGTTTATCAGCCGTTTTCCATTTTATTAATATGGATCTCTTTTGTACAAAGTCCCCAATTAATTCATATGCAACAAAATAAAGGAAACAAACCAAAAAAAAACAGCCTCTTAAATCAATGTTTGGGGAACAAATGCCAAAGGCTGACATGGAAAACCATAAACAGACATTTTGCAATTCCAATATTTCAATCATAAAGCGTAAATAAAAGTGCTTTACTTAAAGACAGTTGATGTGCATCTCAGTTTGTGCAAACTTTCTTTTATAAACATTCATAAGCAATAAAGCAGCTATAGCAACAAAAAGACAATTCTGTTTGCATTTAATAGCAGTCACGGGTAAAGTGCAGGAGCCCAACTGAAATCACATAAGAAAAAAAAAACAAAAAAAAGGGAGGAGAAATTTTGTATATACAAATCCACTTGGTGGTTATGAAAATCAAAATCTGCAAGAAAGGAAAAAATAAATTACACAAGAAATAAAATCAATGTGAAATTGTTGCATGCTGCTATAAGAAAATTGGTGAAAAAGAGTTCACCATTACACCAATTTTTATAAAAATGGTGTTTATACTACAGCAGTTACAAAATAATTTTAGCAAATAGCTAAAATTGTTCAATCTAAATGATTTAATTTTAAAACGTGGAACCGCATACAAGCTACAAACTAGTCCCAACTTTGTTCTTTACTAAAGAACTGCATTTTCCTGCTTACCATCACACTCTACCGCTCCCGACGGCAGGTTGAGCAGATACACGCTGATTCATTCCTCTTCCCCTCCTCCCTCTGAACCCTCCACGGAACCCACGGCCTCTCAGGAAACGACCAGGAACGCCGAAGGTCTCCACGTTTAGCTTGCGTTCCTCCGCCCATGTCGTACGTCTGAAACGAGGTTTAGCGAAACAATTGGCGAAAAATTCCCTCCCGGCATTGCAATTTCTCCATTTACTTTCATATCGGCATACAAAAAAATAAAAATAACCACTGGAGACACCAAACAGTCTTGAAGGTTCATGGATTCATTGCAAACTGTTTCCTTGCCGATTGTTCCACTTCCAGACCAAATGGAATAATGCACTTTTCGAAACAAGCTAAAAATAATCTGTTCCTCAATCAATCTGTTCCTAACCCTGGATTTTTAATAAATAAAATATTTTGCCCATTTTGAATAATTAACAAAAGGAGCATATACAGAACACAGACCCGAAACTTGATTATTCACCCGCCAAAAAAAGGTACAATAAAAATGCAGTTTTGAAAAACCTTGATTTGAGTTCGGAAGAGATGTTGTCAAAGAAGCTTTTCGACTTGTTGTAGAAGCACTTCGGACCAAACGCATCTTCCTCCGCTGCTCCCTCACTGTTCTGAGTCTCCACACCAGAGTCAGATTTCTCCTTCTCTTCTTTATCTGCAGAAACATGCGCAGGAAAAAAAAACTGAACAGCAGTGAAATCAAGACGAACCGCCGACCAACACACGGCCTCTTTATTAACCTTTGACTTCAGCGTCGCCTTGAACCTCATTGACGAGCTCGTCTTTGTTGAACTGGGCGTTGGCAGATTCGAAATCGAAGTCCGACTCGAACTGAAGAGTAGTCGGCTTTGTGGTCCCCACGATAATCTGACCTCGGTTGCGATTCCGGGCTCGACGATTACCTGCAGAGAATTTCAAGTTCTCTTCTTTAGCTCTTTTCGGTTTGCCTCAAAGTCTCATTGTTAACAGAACAAATGTACATTTAAATATGTTGAGCAAATACAATTAGCAGTTTGGGATGATCGTGGCAAGGAAACTCAGACGGTATGAAGAAGAAACCTCAAGGGAAACCATCCTCATTTGGGTGATAAAATCAAATCCAACCACTGGAGAATGAGAAATAAGAGCAGCGAATGATGAGTAATGTCCTTTCTTCAGTCTATTAGTCAGTTGGATTTGTTGAACCATGAGATCCTTTGCAATAAATCAGCACCTTTTGGGGGTTTCTTGTATCAAGTTGTTTCTCTCAAGGTTTCTCTAAAAATAAGACCTTCATCTGCCAAACCACCAACCAAATCACTTAAAATAATAAAATTTGCTATGAAAAACTGGCCATAATCGTGTACAGTCCATGTAGGATTGTGCTAAATGTTGCTATAGACTATAGTCATCAACCTCTGATCTGAACTACTGTGAGCTTCATATTCACTTTAAAATAAAAATTGAACGACCAGAAGGTACATGAAGCAACCAGACTTAACATTTCTACTCAGGTCTTGCGACAATACATTATTTTGATAAGTTTGTCGAAACCTGACCATATAACTTTGATTTGTGCTCCTTTAATCCACAAGGGTGTTGATATCAGGTACTGATGCAGGTGAGGAGGTGCGAGTGTTCCATAACAGGAAGTTCAGAGCTCCAATTTAATGCATCCAAAAGACATGTGATACAATTGTGTGCATCTCCAACATTGTGGTAACAGTTTGGGAAAGAAAAATCATACAGCTGGAAAAAAATGAATCCAGTGTCCCAAAATTTTGCATAAACCAACCACAAGGATCATATCCATTTCATGGAGTAAGTACCTTGTCGTCTTCTCTGTGGTGGTCTGTTCTCATCATTAGCTTGATTTTGCTCTTGTACATCTCCTGGCTGAGAATCTAAAGCTTTGAAGAAAAAAAAAAAAATACAAAATTACTAATTTAAAAGACGTTAAACAAATCAAAGCCTAACGACGAAATTAGACAAATGTACAAAAGAAATTAAGATTTCACAGCATGGTAGCAATATAAAACACCATTAGTACTAAATTCTGAACGTGCTCATCTGTGGAGCTTCTAAACTAAAGCAACGATATTCTCATTATATGTGCAGGAGACAAATAAGAGCTTCCTTTCCTTCAGTAGATTCGGAAATTCTCCCGTCTGTAACGGCGTTCTTACCCGCAGACATGGCGCTCCTCTGTGTCTGAGGACTTCCTCGGCCTCTCTGCGCCCTCCCGCCCTCACGGCCCTGCTGCAACACCAAACCTTTCTTCGGAGCCGGTTGTTCCGCAGGCACCGTCTGGACACCCTGCTCGACCATGGGACCTCTTCTCAGAGGACCGTGCAGTCCAGCACCTGGGGTGAAACGGCACAGACAGAATCAGCACAAAACAAAAAACAATGAATAATAAAAAAAAATTTAATGCATGAAAATACAATAAATCTTAAGCCAAGTGAATCATCCTCACTTTTATAAGAAATAAATATAGCAGTCAACTAAAAAGGAATGTCATGTTGATAAACCCTCACCCAGGCTGAGGGCAGCAGCGTACTGCTGGTTGAGCAGAGAGCCGGCAGCGAGAGGGTTATAAGGTGGCATCATGCTCCTGTAAGGACTATAACCTCCCTGAGTGCCATATGGTAAAGATGAACTTCCCACAGACGACTGAAAAGCAAAGAGAGAATCACTGAACGAACAAAACAAACAAGAGGAGGCTCAGACTACATTTCGAGGCCTTGCCCATAGGCCCATAAGTGGCAGATTAGTAGTGGGATTTGACCACACGACCTCGTGATCACAAGTCAAACCACTGAGGGACTCCTTCCCGAATAGGTCTAACCTGAACAATCGCTGGATCCTGAGGGAGACCGTGGTGAAGCTTTGGGGGCTCACAGACCGTAATGTCCTTGATGTCACTTCCTCGGAAAATGATGTAGTCGAATACCTCCTCCCGTGGCGGTACGGGCCGATCTGTGGGTCGTCCCTCTGTGCCAAAGGACCTCACTGATCACACGGGTATAAATTACAAACAAAATGTTCACATAGGGAATAAATCTTACTTACAATCAGTGATCCAAGGCATAAAACAGAGCTGTATAATATTAGCAAATAAAGCAATACTGCGTAGTGCCTTAAAATATTAACACTCGTGATTTGAGCTTCAGGGTTTCGGCTGGAAAACGTCTTGCCCTTTATTTCATTAAAAGTCACTCAATTTTTTGGAACTTTAGTAATCCAGCATGCTAACGATTATTTTATCAATTAATTGGATAAATACTTTCTCAAAACGCAACAGTAAAAGAAATGAACAAGTAATGTTTCTTTTTCAAAAAATCTTGATTGCTGAAATTGCATACAAGAAAAAAACTAAACGCTTTTAATTGCCACATTACATCAAAATACAAAACAGTTGTGTCTACTTCAAAATTAAAAACTATCGGCACTGTGCATGTTTTCTTTATGGTTTAGTTTGAAATGATCCCCAAACATTGGAAACTTTCTGGAATCCCACTTTCACTTAAATGGATCTATTGAGGAATCCTGTAGCCTTAACAAAAAGTAAAGATAAAAAAGCTACACAACTTCAAAACTCATCTAATTTTCTTTACTGAATGACACTGACTCAGCCATACGCAGAAGAAAAACACTTGAGAAAAAAAAAAAAGAAAAGAAATTGGACTGGAAGACATCCGGGGACTTTGGCAGTGCTGGCGGTCTCCACACACCTGATGCAAGTAATTAATCAGCTAATCAGGACCATGGAAAGCGCCGGTCACGTGACCAGAAAAGCCTCTTTAAATCCCCCATTCACAAAATGGAAGAGAGTAAAAAAAAAAAAAGGGAAAAAAAAGAAAAGAAAGAAGAACTCGTACCTTTAGCCAGAGCCACGGTGGAATTGTCGGTATCGATGGTGTATAAAATTCCCTCATAGCGGATTTGCGCTTTGGAGATGAGGCTGATTTTGCTGCCGATATACGGCGTGCCCGTGCTCATGTTCAGCACCTGGAGCTTTCAGCGTTCTGGGCAGGAACACGGTGAGGAACACGTTCAGAAAAGCAAGAACCTTCACCACACACGCCAATTATTATTAAGCGTAAACCTCCACCACGTCTTTCATCCTCGAAAAAGAAACATGGAGAGGGAGGAGAAGAGGCGCAGCCATATTTATAAGGCACCTGCGGATCAAGCCACGCCCCCTCGTTTGCGCCTTCACACCTGGGCCGCGGCACTATTTCTGTTTTTATTTATTTGTTTATTTATATGTAAGTATTTAAAAACATATTATTGATCAGAAATGTAAGGCATGAATATATGTATTAAATATAAAGTCTGAATAAATAATAAAATCGAAATTTTTATTCTACTTATTATTATGAATAATAATTAATATTATTATTAATAATAATAATAATAATAATAATAATAATTAAATATCTTACTGTAGTCATTCATTAGCACTATCTTAGCATCCTAAGTCTTTTGATTTCTTTTCCTGATTTAGTTGCGTCCTATCAGAATACCAGCCAATCAGAATCAATCTCAGTCCCTCCGTGCCACAAATCTCACCAATCAGAATCGTCAAAAACCGTACCTGTCCAATCAGCGCATGGGGCGGGCTGAAAAGGTGTCCATGACTCAAGTCCAACGCGGAAGTATTGCGATTTAATGAAGTTATTTAAAATAATTAATTACTTAATCACTTTGTCTTTGAGGCAGCATCTAAAATTAAACATGCACAAATGCGTTACAATTGCCCCCTCTTGTGGCCAAAGGGAGGTTGTACAGACAGACTACAGCTCTGGGATTGTGTTATATGCCTAAAAGATATGCTGGGAATTACAATGATTACAATGATTCTGAAGAACCATGTGTTTAACGCATTTAGGTGTTTTTTAAGATACATTCCAAATTGTGCAGATCAGGGAATTCTCCATGGATCCATGGATGAAAAGATGTGTCTTCTGTAATGTAATAATTCAGAAGTACTTCAGGGTCAGGGTTGACTTTCACATATATAGCATTTGGTAGATGCCCTTATTAGCGATATACATTTATCTCATTTATACAACCGAGTAGCTCAGGAGCTCAGCCGTGGCAGTTTCCATCAGAAGATTAAACGACCCAAACCGATTAAACACAAAGTGTGCTGAGGAACCTGAGTGTTATTTTTTACTTGTCGCCTCTAAAACACAGCATCATCTCATCATAAATGAGAAAGTCAAAGACCTGAACACATCACAGGATTTGAACATGTTAAAGGTTAATCTGAGCTTCTTGAAGCCTCTCTTAATCTTTTTGTACTTTTATAATCCCGTCCCAAAACAACATATTTTCACAACATTGTCCATTTAGAAATACACAAACACCATATGAACCCACATGCGGTTCTTCCCCAAACTGTTACCTCAAACCTGGAGGCACACAACTGTACAGGAAGCTTTCCCTCGAACTAAAAGACTCAAACCTGTTCCAGCATGTCATTGTCTCTGTGCACAAAACCAGCTCCATGAAGATCTCCTGCTATAGAGCTCCATCCCATCCACCTTCGGGAAGAATGTGAACGCTGACTGCACCCCAGGCCTCCTCACCTTCTTACCTTCAGTACCCAATTTTACTTACACCCTTGTGGCTAAATGAATCTCCATGAGATCTAGTGGAACATCTTCTCAGAAGAGTGGAGGTTTTTATAACAGCAAATAGAGACTCATTGTGGAAAAAGATGTTAAAAAAGAAATAAAAAACACATATCAATCTTATGCTCAGGGGTCCACAAACATTGGTCCATCTATCTATCTATCTATCTATCTATCTATCTATCTATCTATCTATCTATCTATCTATCTATCTATCTATCATCTCTCTAGACTGCAGTTCCACAGGTTACCGTCAGATGTCACTGTTGCCTCACACATATACTTCGCTGAACACACTCCCTAGGCATTTCACCTCCTTAAATAGTCTTTTCCATTCCAAAGGCATTTTTGGGATGGAATCTGAAGGAGTGTTACACGTGCCCTTCTCAGAAAGGACTAATTATTTTTTGGCTAATTAACACGACTCGTAGCCGAAATCCCCACTGAGTTTCATTACAATGGGTTCGTGCGGGGAACTGTGCATCGGGAGACATATTGTGTGCTGAAGTTTCTCTGGTTTTACACTGGACTGGATTATGAGGAAAAATGAACCAAATAGTAGATGAATTAAGCGTGTGGGCACAATTTGAAACCGATAGCCACATATTTTCCTTTTATTTATATGAGCTACATGAGCTTCATAGATATAGATTCCAACATGCCATAGATTTTTCAGCTAATGAAACGATGAGCTGAATAAAGTGCGTTCGAAGACTAAACTCAAGCTCGATGGCGGTTCTTGTAAATAGCCAATCTGTCACACTTGTTAGCATACGTTTACTGCAACTGTAAAACAGGTCATTTCGATAGCGAAAGCTTTGTGAATGCTGCAGGAATGGAGATTAAAAGATCAATAAAAGATCTATAAACAAGTATATAAAATAAAGAAGGTTAGGAAGGCGGATGTGAGCACCTGGAGTGCTCCTGGTCTGCGCTCAGGTTGGCCTTCCTCCCACTCCTCATTACTCATACTGTTTAAAAAACTGCTCGGCTGCTATAGGCTGTGATAAATGCTGCCGGATGTCATGACCAATAATTGCGGCCTTGTGGTATTCGTTTTCACACGGCTGCAAAGCATAAGGATTTCCGCTTTTAGTTTTTTTTATGCTTCAAAAAAGTATCCACACAAGCATTTTCACACAATGCGGCTAACTGCAGCGTTGGCGAAAGCTGCACCGAAGCAGACTCAGCACACGTCTCTTGCACAAAAACCTGTTGTTATTGTGGGTAAGAGCCACTCAGAATGTGTCTTCGACAGATATCCAACAGCAGCAGAAAAGCAAGTGTTGCATCCCCTTCGAGTAACATTGCCGATCTTGGTCTCGACATGTTCTCGAAATTAATCCAATTTTGTTTTCTGGTGCATCAAGAAATATGCAAAGGATTTTTGAGTCATGTTGTAGTGGAAGCTCAGTGGTAACTTCTGAATTCGTAAAGTTGCTTTAGAAAAGGGCATCTGCCAAATGCTGTATCTGTAATGCAAATTTTGACGCCTGGCAAAAACATAATACACAGAGAGACTGGACTGACACACACACACACACACACACACACACACACACACACACACACACACACACTTTTTAGCTTAAACTAAAGAATATTCCTAAACCAAATCAAGCTAATATTATAAGTTATTCCTAAACCAATCGTAGCTAAAACTAGAGAATATTCCCAAACCAACCTGGTTAAAAATATTCCCAATCCAATCCTAGCTAAAACTAGAGAATATTCCTGAACCAATACTAACTAAAACTAAAAAATATTCCTAAACCAATTGTAGCTAAAACTAGAGAATATTCCCAAACTAATCCTAGCTAAAACAATAATGCAACACACACACACACACACACACACACACACACACACACGCACACACACACACACACACACACTATTATATCCCTGTGGTCCTTGGTGATGCACTTTTACTTACTGTGCATGTAATATAGTGCTGTGGTTAGGTTCACTAATGTCTGAGATACCTCTATTTTGTCTGATAAAGCGTCTTAGCGCACCAGCTCTGTATAACTGAAATGACAATACAAAAAAAGTCACTGAATCTCACATAACATGTCAGTTTTAATTTCCAGTTAGATAGAATATTTCCAAACCAAACCAAGCTAAAGCTAGAGAATATTTCTAAACCAATACCAGCTAAAACTAAAGCATATTCCTAAACCAATACCAGCTAAAACTAAAGAATATTCCTAAACCAAACCAAGCTAATATTATAAGATATTTCTGAACCAAACCTAGCTAAAACTAGAGAATATTTCCAAAACAAACCTGGCTAAAAATATTCCCAATCAAATCCTAGCTAAAACTAGAGAATAATCATAAACCAATACTAGCTAAAACGAAAATATTTCTAACCTAATTGTAGCTAAAACTAGAGAATATTCCTAAACCAAGACTAGCTAAAACTAGAGAACATTCCTGAATCAATCGTAGCTAAAACTAGAGAATTTTCCCAAACCAATCCTAGCTAAAACAAGAATATTCCTAAACTAATTGTAGCTTAAACTAAAGAATATTCCTAAACCAAACCAAGCTAATATTATAAGATATCTCTGAACCAAATCTAGCTAAAACTAGAGAATATTTCCAAACCAACCTGGCTAAAAATATTCCCAATCCAATCCTAGCTAAAACTAGAGAATATTCCTAAACCAATACTAACTAAAACTAAAAAATATTCCTAAACCAATCGTAGCTAAAACTAGAGAATATTCCCAAACCAAACCTATCTAAAACTATTCCCAATCCAATCCTAGCTAAAACAGTAATATTCCTAAACCAATTGTAGCTAAAACTAGAGAATATTCCTAAATCAATACTAGCTAAAATAAGAACATTTCTAAACTAATTGTAGCTACAACTAGAGAATATTCCCAAACCAAACCTAGCTAAAAATATTCCCAATCCAATCCTAGCTAAAACAAGAATATTCCTAAACCAATTGTAGCTAAAACTAGAGAATATTCCCAGACTAATCCTAGCTAAAACAATAACGCATTTATAGTGTGTGCTGGACTTAATATTGTTAACCATCTCAAACAAGAAAATGGAATATGATCCATGTTAAAATAATTCAATGATGAAGAAACTCCACCCACTGTGTCTATCATGTAACTTAGTCTCTGGTCACATCCAAGATCTGAATATCAATTCACAATGTACAACGTATTAGATCCGAGCTAAGCTTCATCATTTTCCTTGTATAGCATTTTGCTATTAAATCTTTAGAGGTCTACCATTTTTCCATAGGCTATGGTGACTCCAGGTCTGATCGCGGTCTATTTTCAAGCAGTTTAGATAAACACAGCTGTCAGATTACAGTAATAAATTGACCTTAAAAGCAGGTTATTAACTGCTTCAGTCAGCATGGCTTCAATCCCGGCTAAAATATTTATAAGGTGACATGCATAATTGCTGAGCGCTGTTTTTTTTTTTCTTTTTCTTTTTTTCCTGAGGCAGAGTTCAAAGGGAAGGTTTGATCATTTGATTTCTTGCAAGAATCAAGGCCTGGTTTCTAAACATGTCAAAATACTTTAACGATCGCTTTATCTAAACCAAGCGTGAGGCAGGAGTGAATCATGTTTCATAAAAAGTCAGTTTTTACAGGTATCATGTTGAAAAATTCCCCTCGGCCCAGACAGGAATATGATGCCTTTGATTAATATTTCTGTCTACATGCATAAACCAGACTGACATCTTCAACATTGTTGTTCTTATAACCGAATTAAACCTAAAGGTTAATGATGGATGGAAAAAAAAAAAATCAAGATTCCTAGAGAGCTACATCACAGCAAGACTTAAAAAAGCAGCGATAATTAGCTGCCGAGATCAGGCAAAAGTGTTAGATTTCGGGGAAAAAAAACCCACATTGAAGACAGAACCACTTGGCATGGAGTGTGACCTTTCTGATGTATAACGGAATTAAGCAGAGAAGACTGATGAGCAGACGGAGCAGCTGGAGGCACGTCTCATCTTTATGCAGCTGAAACGCTACGTTCAGAGTGATGGAGTTGCATCTGTGCTAATCGCCTACAGCTAACGCTGCTAACATTACCAGTTCATGGCAGAGGAGATTAAAAAAGATAGAGAACTCTGTGTTCTGCGTTGTATTAACTTTATGTGCTTATTTTAAACACTCGGCTATAATTTTCTAATTCGTTACGGCTTCCGTATAATTTTTCTATAAAATATGTTCGGTCTGAGCACAATGATATGTTTGGAATTAATGATTTTCACCCTGTGTTAGGATGACATCACTGGAAGTGACATGGACGAATGAGCACACACGAGGCTGGCTGTTAAACTGGCAAAGCCACGTCTTTTTGTTTATTGATTAGCAACTCAAAAGAAGAGTTAGAAGACACCTAGAGTAACAGAGCTAAGTCAAAACAAACCAATTTAAATAATGCTAGAAAATATTCCCAAACCAAATCTAGCATATACTGCAGAATATTCCCAAACCAAACCCAGCTGACATTATAGAATATTTCCAAACTAAATCTAACTAACAACAGAGAATATATTTCCAAACCAATCCTAGCTAACACCAAATAATATATTTCCAAACCAATATATTCCCAAACCAAAGCTAGTAAAAACACTACAAAACATTCCAAAACCAAATCTAGCTAACACTAAAGAATATATTCCAAAACCAAATCTAGCTAACACCAAATAATATATTTCCAAACCAAAGCTAGTAAAAACACTAAAAAAACATTCCAAAACCAAATCTAGCTAACACCAGAGAATATATTACCAAACCAAATCTAGTAAACACTAGAAAACATTCCAAAACCAAATCTAGCTAACACCAGAGAATATATTCCCAAACCAAACCTAGTAAACACTAGAAAATATTCCAAAACCAAATCTAGCTAACACCAGAGAATATATTCCTAAATCAAACCTAGTAAACACTAGAAAACATTCCAAAACTAAACCTAGTAAAAACTAGAAAATATTCCTAAACCAAACCCAAACAAAACTAAATACTCCCAAACCACACCTAGCTACAACTAGTAAATATACCCAAATGAAAACTAGCTAAAACTAGAGAATAATTTCAGAACAATACTAGTTAACTTTAATACAATTATGCATTGCTACTTTATTAAAACTGACTGTTTCCAAATAGAAAAAATACCAGCAACCTTAATCTAATTTAACACTAAAACAGTAGTCGAACATTTACTTAATGACTATCTGCTAACAAACCTCACAGCTCTAGAGTGTAATATGGAGAGTGAAGTGATAAAAAAGAAAAAGGGTACTGTAGAAAGTTATAGCATGTCCGCTAAAAAATACGCCAATAAACCCAGAGTGAAAATGTCATCGTTGCATCTCAGGCCGCCAAAACCCCAAAAACATCCTATGTTTCTCTCACAGTAATTGAACAAATTAGCCGTGAACATCTGTTACCTGTTAAAATGACCTGCTTCTGTTTTACTGCCTCGGACGAGAGGTCCGATAACATCTGCACACACAGATGTTAGACGTCCCGGGCAGCTCATTCCCTTCTCGACGTTCAATATATCACGACAAACATAATTACCCAGACATGTCTTTTTATTAGCGACTCAGCACGCGCTGTAGTCCTGGCACTTCGTACTTGTAGGTTTGCCTTTGGCGAAGTTGTAAAAGCAGAAGGTTACCTTCAACGACAGAGACCAAACACCAGTGCTGAAAAAATATCACCAACGTCCGTGTTGGACATTCACCATGAAACAGAAGCTATTAAAAGTCAGTGTTTATGACACGCAGAGAAAGGCCTTTTCCACTGTGCGTGATAGTTACTCAGAATACACAGGGCATATTGGACATTCCTCACTTTCTTTCTGCTTTCCAACTGGCAATTTTTTTACTTTGAGAAATGGAAAAATAGAAGCTTTTTGAGGAGCCATGATGTGCAGTGACTCTTGATTTGCATCTGCCAGGCTCGAGCCTCAGGGTCATTTCACACTCATATAATCAAACTGCTCTTCATTAAAAACAACAAAACAGCAAACAGAAACATAAAACCAGGTCGGGACATTTCATGAAGAAAATGTGAATGGTGCTTGACAGTGCAAAACTTGTCACTCGGTGCGCTTCGTGGTATTACCACCAGCACCACCCCCACCTACGGCAAAAACATCACCATCAACAACAACAAAAAAGCAAATATTAACATAAAAATACACAAGAATTCTACTACTAATATTATTTTATCACCCCCACCAACACCACCACCTGCACTACCAAACAGTATCATAAAAATATGCAAGGGTACATTTAGAATTATGGCATTTGGCTAACACCCTTATCCAGAGCAATTTACAATGAAGCAGTTGAGGGTTAAGGGCAGCGATGGCAGCTTGGTGGTGCTGGGACTTGAACTTGGGACCTTCTGATTCAACTTCTAAAACTACTAACATTACCACTACTACCCCGCCCCCAACAACACCACCACACCCACTAACAACACCCCCAACGAAAACACCACCACCCCAAGCAACATCACCAATACCACTCCTGCCCCCACCACCATCCCCAACCAACACCACCACCGAAAACACCACCATCCCAAACAGCACCACCACCCCAAGCAACATCACCAATACCACTCCTGCCCCCACCACCATCCCCAACCAACACCACCAACACCACCACCGAAAACACCACCATCCCAAACAGCACCACCACCCCAACCAACATCACCAATACCACTCCTGCCCCCACCACCATCCCCAACCAACACCACCACACCCACTAACAACACCCCCACTGAAAACACCACCACCCCAAACAGCACCACCACCCCAACCAACATCACCAATACCACTCTCCCCAGCACCCAAACCAACACCACCACACCCACTAACAACACCATCACCCTAACCATCATCACCAATATCACTCCCACCCCCAACAACACCCAAACCAACACCACCACCAACAACACCACCACCTTAACCAACATCATCAATACCACTCCTACCCTCACCAATACCCAAACCAACACCACCAAACCCACTAACAAAACGTCTCCAAAATGTCATACATGTGCTGTTCCTTTAAAACTCATTTGTCCCTCTAATGAACTTATTTGTGTTGAATATTAACTACTGAATTGTAAACAAGCAGCTACAATAGAAACTAATATCAAAAGCTGCATTTTTTTTGCCCTTTGAGTTCAACTCAAGAAAAAAATAAATAAATAGAAACTGGAGACACAATAATAATGTATATGGAATCAGGATCTAACGTGTTTAATTAATTTTTATATTGATGTTGCTCTAAAAATTGCTTTGACGAATGTAACTATAATCTCACTACATATTTATTTTTTGTTTTTTTAAACTATTTATGTAATGCATGATAATAAATGACTGATTTATGTAGACACTGATTATGAGAATGATAATATAGCTATTCAACCTGAAGTTTCAGTGTAGCTAGACTTAGCTGGAAGGCACAATGCTAGCTAAATAATTTTTCTTTGTTTCTTGAATAACTTTGATGATTATCATTTTAAAGGATTTTGTTGCAACATTCTGGCAACCCTGCCAGCTAGGTTAATTATATCTCGAAATGTTAATAATAGAAAAATTCCCCTACAATGTTCTCTATGCTACGACGATCGTTAACTTATACATACATCTTTATGAAAAGAATATGATACCAGGTTATCATCCGTATTAATTATTTTTTTTATGCACTTTAAGCTTATTTATGTCAGCTGTTATATTAAGAAAGTAATAAAAAAAGACAAAAAAACCTACACACTCTAAGAGCTCGGTAAAGAGAGCTTCGGGCTAGCGTGGCTCCTGCAGTTACTGTGTAATAACGTTAGCGTTAGTGAGCTCGGGCAGAACTGTCCAGATGAAATTGTGCTGACTGCATCTCAGATTAGATCACTCAGATCCTAAACTCGACTAGAGGGAGAAAAATGGCGAAAGCCAAAAGGAGGATATTCGAATTAAGGCGGTGAGGACAGAAAACATCCTACCCCCGTCTGCCGTTTTTCTATCTGAAGCATGCGCTGATTTTTCTTCCTCTGCAGTAAATAACATGAAATCAATCTGAATTTGCTGTCAGGTTTTTTTTTCTCCATGATGTACATGATGATGAGTGAACAGATTATTTACTGTATAATGTAGTACTGCTATTCAGTCTCATGATACTCAATCGAACGAAGTACTATAATCTTCACGATCCACTTCGTCTGAGCCTAATAACGATTTATATTTTATTACAGATAAAAAAGTACCATACCATTCTATAATACAGAAAGATTGTGTTGGAAAAATGCTTTGGTATAACAGGATTAAAGCACTTTTGTGAACATTTGTGAACGGTTTTACTTTAAAATTTTAATCCAGGATTAATCACTATTTAAAGCACAGTGTCTGATTATTGGTGTCGTAAATTGAAAAAATATACCCAAAGAAGAAAATCTGTCAATCTAGAAAATCTAGAAAGTATTCCCAAACAAAACTTACTCAAAAGTATAAGATCTTCCCAGACAATGCTTAGGTAAGGACAAGAAAATACTCTCAAAACAAACCTAGCAATGATTAAAGAATATTCAAAAACAAACACTGGAAAAGAGTAGAAAATATTTCCAAACCAATCCTAGTATAGACTAGAGAATATTCCTAAAATCAACCTAGCATGTCTAGAGAATATTCCCAAACCAATCATAGCTAAACTCAAAGAATATTCCTAAACCAAACCTAGCTAAAACTAGAGAATATTTCCAAGACAAATTCAGCATAAACTACAGAATATTTCCAACCCATTCCTATCATAAACAAGCACATATTCCCAAACCAAACCTAGCTAAGACTAGAGAATATTCCCAAACCAAAATTAGCACAAACTAGAGAATATTCCCAAACCAAACCCAACATGGACTAGAGAATATTCCCAAGCCAAAGTTAGCATAAACTAGGGAACATTCCCAAACCAAACCTAGCATGGACTAGAAAATATTCCCAAGCGAAAGTTAGCATAAACTAGGGAACATTCCCAAACCAAACCTAGCATGGACTAGAAAATATTCCCAAACCAAAGTTAGCATAAACTAGAGAACATTCCCAAACCAGACCTAGCATGGACTAGAGAATTCTTTCTTTCTTTCAGCTTCTCCCATTAGGGGTCGCCACAGCAAGTCATCCGTATTCGTGATCCGCATGTTCGATTTGGCACATGTTTTACGTTGGATGCCCTTCCTAACGCAACCCTCCCCATTTATCCTGGCTTGGGACTGGCACTAAGAGTGCACTGGCTTGTGACACCCTAATGGCTCGGTTCCAGCAATGACTAAAGAATATTAATATTAATTAACCAAACAGCATAGACTGGAGAATATTCCCAAAACAAACCTAGCTAAATCAAGAGGTTTTTTTTTTCCCCCTCCAACCTAAACGTAGCTAAATCTAGAAAATATTGTAGCATGAGAGAACTTTACATAATATAATGGAAAATGTCACAGTGATACGAAGACCCTGACATTTAGTACCTCAGAGTTAGAGGCTTTTTTTCTCCTCCATGTATAAAGTATGGTTATTATATTACCACACGGATGAGGTTTTATGCACTTATTGAATCAGACGGAGACTTTTCTGTTGTCCTTCATTATCCACTTAAACTGATGGCGGGCGCAAATATTGATTCAGTGTGCGTGATGTGACAGAGGTCTCTTTCTCTCTGTCTCTCCCCCCTGTCTCTGTCTCTCTCTCTCTCTGTCTCTCTCTCTCTCTCTCTCTCTCTCTGTCTCTTTCTGCTCCCAATGTCTCTGTCTCTCTCCCTCTAGCTCACTCTTTTATATCTCTGTCTGTCCTTCTCTCTGTCTATCTCTTTCTTTTATCTCTGTTTGTTTGTCTGTCGGTCTGTCTGACTCTCTCTCTCTCTCTCTCTCTCTCTTCTCTCTGTCTATCTCTTTCTTTTATCTCTGTTTGTTTGTCTGTCTGTCTGTCTGTCTCTCTCTCTCTCTCTCTCTCTCTCTCTCTCTCTCTCTCTCAGGTTCACACAGAGGCCAAGCACTTGTTTTTTTTTGCTTAACAGCTCACTCTGGCAACAGAATCAATAGCGATGCGGCTTTTGCTTATTATGGGGTGATGCACAAAGCACCCACTGACTCATCACATATACACACACACACACACACACACACACACACACACACACACACACACGCACACATGCACACACGCACACACACACACGCTTACACACACGCTTACACGCACGCATACGCACACATACAGGAACACCAGGGTATGAGTATATAAATATATAAATAAAATATGATGGTGATGTAATAAATGCAATCAAATGAAAAAGTCCAAATATTTATCTAATTATTTACACATCACAAATCTTTACTTTATTGCAAGAAAGAAAGAAAAAAGAAAAAAAGAGAGTTAGTTCACTTTAATTAAAATTACTAGTGTGTGTGAGGAGTGTGCAAGTGATCATCATTGTGTGTGTCTGTGTGTGTGTATACTCTGTATTGTTTTTGTGTGTCTGTGTGTATACTCAGCCATCGTTGTGTGTGTGTGTATTCTCACT
>MU564352.1:7236926-7285811 GCA_024362625.1 Silurus asotus | reverse complement strand
AAAAAAAAAAAAAAAAAAAAAAAAAAAAAAAAAAATCCAATGTTGCCTAATTTGTTCAGCTGTTCAAGCAGTTAATACACATATATACACACAGGCGAGAAGGAGAGTCTCTCCCGTCTGAAGATCGTCCATGTTTTTTAGTTTAAAAGCACATGGGACCTTCGGAAAACCGATTTAAATAATAATAATGATAATTTAAAAAAATCCAGAAAGAATGAATGGAGACAATTTCAGTTCTGGATAATACACTGACAAACACAGTAAAGTAAAGAGGAACCTAAAATCATCGTTTTCCTTCCCGTAGCGTCCAAAAGTCTTAGTGCACTAACTGTTTGCGATGTTTTACATATTAAACTCCGTCTTCAAGCTTTCGATAATTAATATCATGTTTTGGTTTCGGGACTAAAAGAGAATGCGTAAAACGCAACGTCAGCCTCATACCCACAATTATTGTGTGTGTGTTTTCTCTGATTGTATTGTTTTGGAGATACACTGGGTATTAGAAACATCATTAATCTTCCTGCGTGTCTGCTGTGAACACAGGGCTCTTCCTTTCCTATCGGAAGCGTTGCGGTTATTTATTTGCCGTCATGCTTCCGTCCTCATATTGCCGTTGATTAAATCCCTCTTGATGCTCGGTTTGTTTGTTTTGAAGCGCTTTTTGTGTGTTATTGGCTTTGTAGTGACGAGGTACAGACCCGCGCCTTTGTTATTAGTTGCTTGTGTTTGTATAGGAATGACGGCATGTATTTTTAATGCACTTTCTCCGTATTAAAAAGTAATAAACGCCACACACACACACACACACACACACACACACACACAAAAGAACAAATGCTCGTGGATAAACAAAGATAGATTGTAATCAGAAAATTAGGATTTAAATTGACATTTTCTTCTGTAGACTTACTGCTTGTGCAAATTTCAGTTAAACACTAACTCTAAACCAACCCCTTATCCTTAAACCCCAGCCCTAACCCCAAACTATTAACCCCCAGCCCTAACCACAAACTATTAACCCCAGCCCTAACCCCAAACTATTAACCCCAGCCCTGACCCCAAACTATTAACACCACCTCTAATCTCAAACTATTAACCCCAGCCCTAACCCCAAACTATTAACCCCAGCTCTAATCCCAAACTATTAACCCCAGCCCTAATCCCAAACTATTAACCCCAGCCCTAAACCCAAACTATTAACCCCAGCCGTAATCCCAAACTATTCTCCCCAGCCCTAACCACAAACTATTAACCCCAGCCCTAACCCCAAACTATTAACCCCAGCCCTGACCCCAAACTATTAACACCACCTCTAATCTCAAACTATTAACCCCAGCCCTAACCCCAAACTATTAACCCCAGCTCTAATCCCAAACTATTAACCCCAGCCCTAACCCCAAACTATTAACCCCAGCCCTAACCACAAACTATTAACCCCAGCCGTAATCCCAAACTATTAACCCCAGCTCTAATCTCAAACTATTAACCCCAGCCCTAACCCCAACTATGAACACCAGCCCTAATCCCAAACTATTAACCCCAGCCCTAACCCCAAACTATTAACCCCAGCCATAATCCCAAACTATTAACCCCAGCTCTAATCTCAAACTATTAACCCCAGCTCTAACCCTAATCATTTAACCCCAGCCCTAACCCCAAACTATTAACCCCAGTCCTAACCCTAATCATTTAACCCTAACCCTAAACTCAAACCTTGAATAGTGGCACTAAACCCCATAAATTTAACCCTAACCTTAACCATTCCCTTAATCCCAACCCTAAAACCATAACTTTAGCCCTAGCCCCAAACCCAAAATTTTAACCCCACCCCTAAACCTAATCATTTAAACCTAACCCTAACCTCAAACATTAAACTATAGTTTTAAATCTATATTATCAACCCCAGCCCAAACCCTTAAAAATTTCCCTTTGTCCAATCATAAACCTTGAACTTTAGCACTGAACCTAAACCCATGTACCATAGTTCTACCCTCTAAACTTTAACCCTAGCAATACCCCCAAAACTCTAACCCTAGCTCTACCCCTTAACCTTTAACTCTAGACCTAACTTCCAATCATCACCACTAGCCCTAAACCAAAGCCTGTGTCCTTAGCTCTAAACCCAAACCTTTAACTCTGACCCTTTAGCCCTGACCCAAACATGAATCCTAACTTCAAACTGGAGCAGAAACCGAAACCTGAATTAAATTCAATCATAGAAATATATAAAAAACAAATAAAGAAATCACAATTTTTTAAAATCTCTAATGAAGTGTATTAGTGGAAACCTGTAGCCACATCAGCCCTTAAATAATAAAATAAATCGTTGGATGCTGTCCTTAATTTACACTTTATTTGCCAAGAATTCTGCCTGATGCTAACCTGACTGAGCTAACTAACCTAAAGCAAATCTCCGTCTTAAGCACATTGGATCAAAGACAGTTAAAGCCTCAGTGCTGAAGCCTCAATCCGCTGAAAAAATGCATTCGGTGGGCAAAAAGTAACCAAACAGTAGTGCACTTGGACTTTTGGTTTTGTGTATATCTGAGTCGTCTTTTGAGACACTTTTGAGACACTAATGAGACACATTTGAATGACAGCACTTCTTTCGACGAGCGATCTATCGACTCTAATAATCAGGTGTGTTGTGAACAATGAAACGTATGTTTATTCATTACATTTGTAGAAAATAAAAAAAGAACATGACAAATGTGTAAGAGAGCACAGTCGTGACATTTCCCGTGTTTAAATGACGACAATAGGATTTCGATTCTTCACCGACACCACGCTCACATGGCTTTTCACTTGGTGTTTGGGAAATATCAACATCAACAGTTCGAATAAACGACACAATGGTCTATTCAAGTGAGTGCTAAAAATAAAAGCTGTACAACATTATATGAATGTAAAAACCAAAGCAGAGCTTCTGTGGCATAGCTGCGGATTGTTTCTGTGAACAAAAGGATTAGTGGAATGAACAATAAATCTGACGAGGCCTCTCGAACCTGCATTACACACACAACGAATCACAGTACTTTCGCTTCTGCACAGGATAAAAAAAAAAAAAAAGAAACAAACCTCACAGATTAGCAATAGCGCTCGACTTTAACATTTCAAACCACTATTGATATACACAGTGTCTAATGTTAGCTCTTTTTTTACTGGATTTTTTCGTGGTCATGTTTTTCCGGTAGTTACTCCGTCAGCAACGTTTCAATTTTAATATGCAGGGAAATTTCATTAGAAGGGGCGGAGCAACCCGAGAAAACCGCAGATATGATGATTTGTACTGTAAATGGCTTACGCTACAGTGTAAAATTAGTTTCTTCCCGTGAAGAAAGGCTGTTCTGGTGTCTGGATGATATGAGATACCATACGCTGAGCTGTTATTCTTGTCCAGAGCGTCCGTGTTTCGATATGAGATACTGTCGAGGGTGTTAGACAGTCGACGACACGTTGTATAGTGTAAGAATATAGTGCATAGTGAGTGCATAAGTTAGCGCCTTGTGAAGAAACCTCCCTGACTCATGATGCTTTTCTGATTCGCCTTTCTCCAACCGATCTCTGACCTGACCACACCCTCTGATCAGTGATGCCACCCATTCCTCATGAGCTTCTGTTCCGTATCTAGTGCAGCCCGGTAAGGCTGATTTTACACATGGCAGTGCTGAAACTGATGTTTTTCACAGCATACTATCCAAAAAGTTTTTTCGCAAGTGAAAAAAACCCAACATGGAGACAGAGGGTGTTATAGTGTGTTTTCTTACCTCGTTAATGGATTTTCCTCTTTAATGCTTTATGTACTCTAATTAAACTTAATCTGCTTGATCATCTTTTTTATACGTCCACACTGTATATTCCTATGCCAATGATTATTTCTTTACCACTAGTTACCCTTTTTCTACGAATTCTTAGCCTTTAATGTAAAGGCGCTTTTTAACATGTACATTACAGCAAAATTGTTTCTTCAAATATCCAGCAATGTTAGGAGGCTACAGTAGGCACTACTATTTAGAGCACTAAGGGTTAAGGGCCTTGCTCAAGGGCCCAAGAGTGGCTGCTGGGGGTTTAAACCCCCAACCTTCCGATAAGTAACCCCAGAAACTTAACCACTGAGCTACCACTTCTTCTTGCCGTTCTAACTTTGTTTGGATTATGCATAACAACTGTCCAAGGTAGTTTAATGTGACCCAGAATGATATTTATGCCCTCAGGGTAATTTAATATCACCCAAAGACTTCATTAGGCTTTTAGGAGAATGATAAAAACCCTAACCAGGACATTTAATGAGCCATTAATTTTAAAACCGGATTTCACTAATACTCTGACTAAACTCTTTACATAAACTTTATAAAAAAAGAGGGAAAAAAGCCATCACATTCCTCATTTTAACCTCCAGTAGAAACAAGATTTTTCAGTTTTATAAAACTTCTCACCTTTTACGCTTAGCTCGCGTTTCATTTCAACAACGGTAAGGGACTTGAATAACTTCCTGACGCCTTTTTTCAGCATCGATGTGAAGACCAGCGTTGTGTGAAACATTAAACATCAAACTACATTTATTATCTATACAGAATATTTTATTGTGAAAACTTCCTCAGGACGTTCAAACGATGGAGATCCTTCATGAACGAGTGAAATTTTTTTTTTTTAAACATCCCAAACGACTTGGTTATAAATGTCTCAAATACTGTATCTAAACTACTCAACAGTGCAGTGATACAGAGTTAGTAAATTCCTTGTGCTGATGTGATGAATTAACACATATATTAGCTATGTTAACAAACCCAATTTTTGCCTCCAAAAAGGAATCAACGAATGATTGACCCATGGATTACAGCAAGCGACGGTTTACTCTTCTGTTGACATACAGTACATGTAATTTAGCCTCATTGGTTTCTTAATATAAACTTTTAAAATCAGTAATAAATTGCAACTAGTGTAGACTTGGACTCAGATTTTTACGGTGACCAACAAGTGCAAAACAAATGAACAAATCAGAAAACAAATAAACAAATCTAAAAAACATGACACTTCAGACAAATGGGAAAATGTATAGTTTGCTGAAGGAATATTTACCGCTCATTAGACTATACATCAGGCATTCATCATATACAGGAAGTACAACAGACTACAGGAGAAAAAAAAGTTGGCATGTGTGTCTTAATGTGTAAAAAATTTTTACTATTGGAAATAATTGTTTCAAAAATAATCACAAAACTCCACACGTGTACAAGAATCTAAATTTTAAGATACACAATTTGCTACTTCCTGTATATCTTGAATGGCAGATGTCTCATCTAACGCAAGGTATATGTTTTATTAACAAACTATACCTACCTTTTCTGGTTTGTCTGAATAGTTATTGTGTTTTTTTGAGATGTTTATTTGTTTTCAGATTTGTTGTTTTGTTTTTTAGATTTTTTATTTTGTTTTCTGATTTGTTCATTTGTTTTTGGATTTGTTATTTTGTTTTCTAATGTTGTTTTGTTCTCTGATTTGTTATTTAGTTTTCTAATTTGTTATTTTGTTTTTTAAGATTTGTTGTTTTGTTTTCTGATTTGTTTATTTGTTTTTGGATTTGTTATTTTGTTTTCTAATGTTGTTTTGTTCTCTGATTTGTTATTTTGTTTTCTAATTTGTTAATTTACTTTTGGATTTGTTTATTTGTTTTCTTAATTTTTTTTTGTTTTCTGATTTGTTCATTTGTTTTGCACGTCTCGGCCACCATAGTATTTACCCTTAATACACATGAGTAAAAATGTTTTCGAAACACATGAAAATGGAAAACTAAATCAGAGCTTTTCTGATCTGCCATTCTGACTTTCTGTATGGACAAGAGGCCTAACAAAATGTATAGCCATTGACAGGGCTACATTAAAGAGCAAACACTAAAACTAAAGAAAACTTTCCTGCCTTGTTTATGATTTTCTTCCATATCCAATTTCTTGTTTCGACCTGTGCCAAAAGGAGGAACCTTAAAAGAACTTTAAACACGAACCGTACACGGCGTTCGCATGCTGCTTTCTAAATAGGACAGTCTGTATCTCAGAGGCAACATGCTGCCTGTAAAGGTTGCCTACCCAGACAGCCTCCTCCGGGGTACCGATCATTTTGAAATCATGCTAAAAGTCTAATGGTATATCCCTCAAAATGTTATTGATATTACTAAATTTGGACTTGATGGTTAAACCTCATGGTTTGCTAGTCATAATGTGTCTCCAGAACTGTCCCCTCACTAATATGTGAAACTGTGCAGTCTAATTTATCTTGTCAAAAAGTAAAAATCTCATGTACTGTGTCTTATCCGTTGATGCAAACCTGACACACGTGATTGAATATACGTAGCGTAAGCTTCCTGTCACGGAACTACTCGCCAAAAGCCTCGATTTTCCTGCAGGTGAATTATGAGGAACTTGAATATGGCCGGTCAGCTGTAGGTGTGTGTTGATGTCAGGTGTAGGTCTGGACAGAAGACCAATCCTGAGAAAAATCCAAGAACTACGCACCACTAAAGGCACTTCTTAAAAAACGACGAAAAAACGACGACGACGACAACGACGACAGTGCTCCTCTTCTCGATAGAATTCAAGTTCAGAGAAAAGAAAGAAGAATGGCTTGTTCAGACCATTTTTTTCAGAGTAGAATGCCTACCTTGTCTTTATTATTTTAATTTTTTTTTACTCTTTTCTCTTTTTTATGCGCTGTCTCAATATTAGCAGGAGGATTTCACCCTGCAGATGGTTGCGTCAACCATGTTGCAGGATTCTTCAAAGAAATTATGAGCACAAAGCGTAAATACAGCTGGACTACTTAACCAAAAATTAAATCAGAAAACAAGAAACTGATAAAAAATATAATTAAAGGAAAAAAAAAGCAGGTCCACTATTATCGCTGTCTCTCCCTGTACAAGTCTCTCTGGAGTTGGCCAAGTGATTGGTAGGAGGGTGTGTTTATCATAGAGAGAAAGAGAGAGAGAGAGAGAGAGAGGCCCATGATTGGTCGTCGCCGCAGGTTCAGGTGACGTGGGAGGAGCCTTTTGAGGGACAGCCCCGTTCCTTTCTAGTCGTCTCCACCCCCATACATGTCGGCGAGTTTTTTGAAACGTGGCCCCCAGTCGTTGAGGTAGTCGTAGTCTTGCTCTCCGCTGCTGGAGGTGTTGAGCGAGCTGACCGACCCGGCGGTGGATCCGCTGCCCTCGTAATCAAATACCAACAGCGAATCGTAGGGTGGAGCCGTCGGGTCGTTATCCGCCGCTCTCAGACCCTGCAGGGAAACGACAGGAATAGTTCAAATATCAGCAGCATTCACCCCTGCAACCATTATATGAGGTGGTAGCAACAATTTTTAACACTAATGGTGCAATTGGTGCTGTTCTGACCATGTGCATCACGAACAGCGAGTTATAACAAAGAGCAAACGTGAAATTCTGTGTGAAACCGGCCAAAATTTGCCAGAGAGACATCTGACATGGCATAAATTTGACACACGCGAAAACAATCAACCCCCCGTAAATGTCGTCATGAGAACAATCCACCTGACCTGTGGACTTCACCCTTTTCCTGTAGATTCTTCCATTGCGGCGACTTCCAGGCCACTTTGCCGAAGTAGCAGGAACACTGGGGGCGCTGTATTACTGTGCATGGAGACTATTTTAAAGGTGAAGGTGTGTAAACGTAGATAAATAAAGTACTTTCTTGTAAACAGAGCGAGTTTTAAAACTTTTTGACCACCTCGTAATAGCATCTTTACTCATTCATCATTAATCTAAATTCAATTGATTTCTACAGCGCCTTTCACAATGGACATTGCCTAAAAGCAGCTGGGGCAACTGTGGCAAGGAAAAACTCCCTTAAACAGTATGCCTGAGAGGAACCAGACTGAAAAAGGGGAACCCATCCTCATTGGGGTGACACCAAGAGTGTAATTGTATATTGAAGCGATTTTTTTTTTAGCAATTAATTGATTGAAAAGAATGTATCATTGTTTCCTGACAACAGAAACAGTTGTTTGGTCGATAAAATGGCTGTGAAATCAAATTTGACTGTATCAGGTCCAATCTACAGTATCGTACAATCATCCAGATAAAAAAGTAAGGGGTCCCGAGGCAAAAATGTCATTTGCGATCCTTGAATTTGATTATTAGCAACGATTCATAAACCTCTCAAAACTGAAACTGGTAAATGAGGGTATGTGCTCTGGTAGATCCATAAATCAGTCTGAAATCAGTTTTTTTTCTTCCCGGGGAGGATATATATATATATCACCCACAATATTAAAGTAAAAATGTCTTTATAAGCATGAAAATCAAGCTTCGATGTGGAAGTCTCCAAGGCAAAGGACCATGACAGTGACATTACAGTGTAACTTGTTAAACCCCTAGAGCGAAGATTTTTAGAACTTTCTTATGAATTATCCGGGCTACAATGTTGGCGTATAAAAATATTAGACTATAATGATATAAAACTGTACAGCGCTGAGTTTTGTAAAGCAAAGCTGATAATCAGGGTTGAGTGATTTATGAACATTCTGAAAAACACTTTAGGAACAGCACAAAACAATACCAACAAAGGGCAGGTACTAAAACAAGTGCCCTTAAGTGCCAGATAAGGACAAAATGACACCTTTTAACTCAGCCTTTGTATCAGTCTTCGAATTTGAAATTGTCATAAGGTTTGTTTAAAGGTTGATAATTAATTTTTTTAACGACTTTATGAAAATGATAATGGATCAGAACCTTTCTGATAAAATTTCTGATTCATTTTTCACTAGCTTGAATAATAAAAAAAAAAAGATTATTCTGGTTTGGCCAAACACATAAAAAAAAGCTGTGTACGAAAAAGTAATAAACTCAAAATAAAACCTATTTATTTATTTATTTATTTTTATCATGAATAATCTAGATTTTAGAAAAGGAATTGACTGTAGAAAAAATGCACTGTGAAATTGCACCTAAAATTGCTAGCATGATTTCTCCTGGTTTACACTGAATTCAATTCAATTCATTTTTATTTCTAGAGCACGAATAACAATTTACATTTTCTTAAAGCGGCTTTACAGAGATAAAGAGGTTATAAGGTTGTATAAAAGAGTGTGGAATTTTAATGCCTATAAGTTTGCACCTCATAATTGTACGTTTATCCCTAAAGAGTTTGGCAAGGAAAAACTCCCTGAGATGGCATGAGGTAGAAACCATGGGAGGAACTTATCCTCATCATTAAATGTCCATCCTCAAAGTTATTAAGTTTCTCAGTAACTTCATGGATCTTTAGGCTGCTCAATAAAGTCTTTTCCATTTTATCCAATGCAAAATATCAGTTACACATCAGTTGCAGTTATACAAAATCATATACTTTAACCCCTAAGCTTCAACCTCCCTTATTAGTTTCTATATTTTGCAAGTTTCATCTAATCTTCGGAATATTTGATGTAATATAAAACTAAACAGGCAGAAATTCAGCCCCAGATTTCAGCCATTGTACCTCATTGATGAAATCTCCAATGTCCCCAGGGTGGGGTACCATGGGCCGAAGGGGGTACTGAGACTCAGGCACAACAGGCCTTTCGTCCACCCGTCGCACCCCTTGGGATTTTCCCATGATGTGCTCCAGAGAGTCGGGTTGCTGCAGCTGGCTCAGGTCATAGTCCTGCAGATTAGACCACATATATGCTAAAGACAAACCTACACAACGCTAACGAGATTGTACCATATTCATAATAAAAGCATGCACAAAAGCTAGTACAGATACATTAGCCAACAACTTTAATTAAGACACAATGACTGTGCAGCAAGAACATCTGCAGCTAATATTCGATTTGGATTAGTTTTTTTTGCTCAGGCCATGTGGTCTGGTTATATTAGCTTTATTTGGCAATATACCTTATGTGAAGCAGGTGAGGATTTTTAATTGCCCCAAAATAAACTGGCAATTTTCTAGCAAGGTTGATCATTAAAAACTACCCAGTCTGGTTTACGTCATGAGCTAAACAAGAAGCACCAGTGTATTTTGCTTCTCATGGGCTGATAAAATGGAACCGAATACACAAGACGAAAAATCCGCTTCAGAACCACTGTTGTCTAGAATCAGAGCTCCAGTCACCTGGTCCTCCTCTCCGCCCCCTTCCTCGTCATATTTGAGGATGTTGTCTCTGACGTCATCCTCGGGGTCAATCAGCAGCTGTTTGGTCTGTCGCTCCTTCTCTTTCCTTTTCATCCATACTACAAAGAGCAAAACCATGCCTGCAGTGCAGAAATCACATATGAATGAACAGACAGCATAGATGATGTTTACAAAAGCAGCTTCACCGAAATTCTGATTGTAGATTTTACGTCCCTAATGGAAGAGCCAGAGTGACAAAAGTGAAGAAGACCCCCTTGAGATGACACGAGGAAGAAACCATCGGCGAAACCAGACTCAAAATGGGAAGTATCAGTTGCGATTAGATTTACATCCGGCAAATGGCTTCATCCTGAGCAACTTGCAAAAGAGCTTTAAAGTCTCTACTAATGAGTACATTGTGGTACTGTTTCCTTAAAATATATTATAAGTCCAAAACTCTGTGGAGAACCAAATTTAGTTACAAGAGACAATTTTAAGACATGCTAATTTGAGTACTTCTGAAAAAAGGTATGTCTTTAGCCATTGATTGAGGATGTGACTCAGATGTTTGGAAATCATCTGGAAGATTGTTCCACCACCCAGATGATGAAACAGAAGAGTTTTCCTTGTACCCTGTTCTCCTCCGACCCTGAGACATGGTGGGACCACTTGAGTAGTAGTAGAGGTTAAGACATACACTGCAAGAACTCCTCATCTGGACTTACAATCTTATTTCTAGCAATAAAAAAATCTTATTGATCATATTTTAAGCATAAAATACAATGAAAGAGCAGATTGTGTAAGACCCTGTTTTAAGATTATTCATCTTTTTTTCTTACTTACTTAAGCTTAAAGGTAGTTATTTTTTTACCAACAATCAGCTGTAATAACTGGTTTTATGGTTGCCCAGTTACAAATGCTTAATAACCACACTTAGGGCTTGTTCTTTAGTATTATTTATTCCAAATGCTTGTTTTATGTCAATGCCAGCACATTTATTTACAACCTAATAACACATTATAAGAGTCTGCAGTATTAAGTCACCACATTCCTTTTAAACATTAGCCATTATTGTTATTATTTTTTGGTACTTTGTTCTTTACACAAATTATTTATTGCTTTTTACTTTTTTTTTACATCATATTCAAAATGACTTTTTTTCCTTAAAATGGTACTTAATGGTACTATTTTAAACGCTTGCTATGTTCTACTGTGAATAAAACATGGGTTTATAAGATTTTTGAATCATTGCATTGTTTTCATTCACATTTTACACAATGTCACAATTTATTTTGGAATCGGGGTTGTGAATTTCATTTATAAACTGCTGGTGTTGATTGTATATTGTGGTGTCTATTGAATTTTAAATGGAAAATGGAGAATGCTGGTGATTAATGGTATTCAAAGGAATTCTGAAGCTTAAAGCTAAATGCTGGCTATTGTGTTTATAGATAATATACATATTTGAACGGTCTTCTGTAAATGTTGCTATTTATAGCAAATGTTGGTGTTTGCTGATGAGTGTTATTGTGTTTTCGAGAATATGAAAATGGTGCTTCATTGGGTTTTGTGAAGGATATTGATGTTCTGTTTATAAACATTTTGTGGTATTTTATGGAGGATATCAGTGCCCAATGGGATTTTAAAGTTAGGATTTAATGGTAAGATGTGTGTGTTAGTGTTTGATATACTGTAAATTGGTAAAGGTTGATGTTTGTGAATAATGATATTTGATGCTATATGATGGTGTCTGATGTAGAATAATTGAATAAATGGTTGAGGTAAATGTTGGTGTTTGATTGGAGGAGGTGGCATTTCAGTGGTGTAGGCATTAGGCTCAGAAGGTCACAAGTTCAAATCCCAGAGCACCACCAATCTTTGGGGACCTTAAGCAAGGCCCTTAACCCTCACCGGCTCAGCTGTACTGTAAGTCACTCTGGATGAGGACGTCTGCCAAATGGCCTTAATGTAAATGATGAGTTAGTGGTGATTGTTGATTGGAGAATGCTGGTCATTGATGGAAAGTGGTTTTGAGAATGAAAGCAATTAATAGAAAATGCCGATATTTGAAAGAGAAAATTGGGTTTGCTTTTTTTGCTGTTTGTTGAGGTTAAATGCTGCGGTTTGTGAAATCTAATAATGTATTTAATTGTGTTTTGGCAAAATTCTGTAATGCTCTGGATTTTTGGCTTTAGATAGCATGCACTGTTTTTATTTTTATGCTGCCTGTTTAGGCCATCAATATGTTCAGGGCTTACATTCGCCATTATCCTAATTTGTGCAGCACAGCTCCAGTATCATGAACATATTACAAAATATCCTACGCAACTCTTCGGTCCTGTGTATTATTCGCACAAAAAATCCACTCTCACGCTGAAATATCCTCGCCTTGGAGAGGAACGTGATGTTCCAGCCAGTGCTAGGTAAATGTTTTATAGATATGTCCAGATGAGCAGCTCTCCAATGTATAGGGAAAAGGAAGTCTCTTACATTTTCACCACCAAAAAATTCAGTATTGCATGCCTCGGGCCAAAGAAAGTCTGGCCTTGTGTTTGTTTGGAGCAGCAGAGTTTTAACCTCAGGGTGAAAAAACAACCTGTAAGTTTGCGAGTGAAGTTCAGCTATGGTTAGTTATACCATGAACTGGAGTGCACAAGGAATACAGGAAATTCAGTGTTATAGTAGGTGTCTTATTAAAAACACTAAAAGATAAAGGAATAATGGCTTCTCCAGGTTGTATTTCATGCCAGGATGTGCTGATCTACTATTTAGCCTCAGGCACTTTGGGTACAGAGAGAATGTTCTGAAGAAAGAAGATTTACACTTTGTAATTCTTTTTTTTGGGGGGGTCAAAGCTATTGAATTCAAAAATCCTCTCAAAACAGTTGGCTGGAAAAGTGGTTTTGTACTAGGAATGTAACTGAATATGAATACATTATTCAGATCCAGCACCTCTCTATAAAAGGCTTGGGGCTCCTGTGTGTGTGTGTTTATTTTTTTAATCAGAATGCTTTCCAGAAAGGTTTTCATGGCATCTGCTGGAAATGCGAGGTGTGTATTAGAACTGGGATCCTGTGGGTTAGTCTTTATTGGTGCCAACACCATCAGACAACACAAAAAGTCATATGAGTGGGAGGTTTTTGTTTCTTCACCCTGAAGAGTGGTCAGTTAGGAAGATGGTGTGTGTGTGGTGGTAACTGAAAGGGGTTGATATGACACACAAAGGACAAAGACTTACTCATTAACGTTTAATTGCCGTGTAATGCAATGTTATGGTTTTTACTTGTTCATGCTGGGTAACTGCCTGGTCAGGGCCGTGTTGGTTTAGAAGTAGGCTATTAGATTGGCCGTATTTTTTGAAAAGAGTACAAGCAAATAAAATAATTGTTTGAGGAGTAATTAAAAAAACTACACACTACGGCTGAAGGCTAATGACTGTAGTCCTACAGTAATCCGGATACATTTGTAAAAGGCATTTTTGTCTAAAAAAACTCTCCGTGTCCACACTATCGATTTCCCAAAAGTTGCTCATCCACACTGAAACGTCTCAAAAAACGCTCACGTCCCTGTACTGCGCATGAGCAAAAACGTGCTTCAACCCGCATCATTTCCAGCTGCATTTACTTTCCCGCTGTTTTGAAACGTCACAGCAATGACAGAGAAAATGCATCATCGTTTTCGAAAGCCTACGTATTTTATAGTCCACCCAAACAGCTTTTTCGAATCTCTTTAGAAAGCTCAAATTTCAAAAAACATTTTGATGAACAAGAAAAAGTGTTTAATGATGATGAAAATTGAGAGATTATTAGTATAAACAAGGCCTAAGTGTTTTTTAGGCATTTCTGGGTTACTACCAGTGGTTTACCAGGCCATGGAAGAGTTTCTTCTGGGTCGCATGGGAAAAACTGGGAACATGTCTAAAGGTACATTACAAACCATACATGAGGCACAATTTGATATACTATGTACCCCCAATGCTGTATGTACCCCTAATTTCCCACCATCCTGCACCAGGGGGTTCTTGACAATTTTCAGTGTTTCAGAGACATTGTTATAATGTTCATGCCTTAAAAAATAGCCTAAACACACTTCAGATTAAAATCCAGACTGAAGTGTTTTTAAGTACAGATACAGTATTGGCACAAGTAAAGTAAAGTATTTAGGGCCAATCTTAAATTTATTCTGTTATAATGAGGCATTGATTTTACGCAGCATACTTTACACTTAGTCATTATTTCTAGTCAGATAATTAAAACAGCGTTCGATGGAACACAGAAGAATTATCGAACATTTTTCATTTTGACACGTCTTAGTCATTGACTAGATCGTTGTGAAGCTCCAACACTGCTACAGTAGGCTGTACCACAATGCATCACAAAGCAGCGCATTCAAGATAGATGAGATGCTTGCACTGTGTGAGTCAGTTTCATGAATCATATAAGAAAGGTGAGACCATCAGTGGAGTCAAAAGCCGTCAGTACAGAGTCAAAATTGGGTTTGAATTTTTGTAGGTTTTTTTTGCTCATCAGCTCATGATAGAGACTGTGCCCAGGGAAATCATGCGCACTGGATTCTGGCTATGCATAAGCAAATACTTCAAACTTGAAAATAACCGTAACACGGTATAGAAGTGCGACTATTCTAGCTACAACAATCTCTGTGTAAATAAATGATATTAAATTGTATACATTTTCTAACATTTATTAAATCCGATATCACCTGAATCAGAAAAACTTTTAAGAGTAACTCACTAAGAAGGATGATGATGCAGATCAGGATGGCGATGATGGCGCCGGTGCCCAAGCCCGCCGCTGCTACGGCACCGAGGGCAGTGCAGTCACCGTGTTCGTCACACGGACACACCTTCACCTTAATAACTGAGCGATTGGAGAGTGGAGGGTTTCCCGAATCCGATACAGAAATGGGAACTTCATACACACCCGACTCCAAGAACTGGATCCTCAGGCTCAGACGAGCATAGTCTCCTGCAGACGGGATGGAATTCCATTAGAAATTAATTTAGAGTTGGGATTAGAGGATTAGAGTACGGTGAGTACAAATGAGGAGTTTATGGGTAATTAACGGAGTTTAGTACAAAACTGAAACAACTGCATAAAACTGTGTTAAGTTGTAAATTCATATCATATTTTATACTTTTTCTGCCAAAATAATTGTGTGACCCGTCGACCATTAAGCATAAGGTTTGGGTGCTCAGGTTTAGGGCTTGGGTTTGAGGATTGGGTTTGGTTTAGATTAGTTTTAAATTTTCAGCGATTTTTAGAGGTTTTAGTTGGTCTTGAGTTTGGAATTTGTAGGACTTGAATTTGTTTTTTTTACTTGTCACTTATACTTTACAGTGCAGTGAAATTCATTCATGAGGTTGAATCCACAACTATACAATCAAATAACTCAAAACCTTAACCGCTTCTTTACTTCTGTTCTCAAAAGTATTAGCTTCAAGATTAAGCATTCGAGATTTGGCACAGAATTTTCCAGAAGGTTCGAGCATGTCTCACCGCTGATTCGAGAAACAGTCCAGTTGCGGCGAATAATGGAGGGATAAAGAGGCAACTCGAAGACGAAGGGACCGACATTGGGATCGGTGTCGGCATCCACTGCTGTGATGTTGATCGAGTTCATGTGGGATCTTTCGCAGATCTGAGCATCGTGAGGGACGAGCGATGGAGCGTTATCGTTCACATCTATGAGAAATATCTGCAGCGTTCCTGTGCTACTGGCAGAAGGAGAGCCTGAGAAATGGAAAAAGCGAAAAATAATAAGAAAGGACTCAGAACTGTGAGAGCATGAAAATAAAAGATGAGAGAGCTGTACATTATAGTAATAATAACAACAATGAAGTCCTATGTTGCTTTCATAAGATCACTAGCATGTCGAGATCAGGGTTAGACAGAAGAGTTCATCAAAAGACTAATCACATCACTGAGGATACACACACACACACACACACACACACACACACACACGCAGGAATGTATCTTCTAGAGGATAGACTAGTCTAGAGAAAACGAGAATAATGAGGGTGTCAACTGCCTACGTTTTATTTTAATGAGTGTGTTTAAAATATATGGACGAAAGCTTGTGGAGACCAGACCAGAAGATTCATATGTTATTTTTGAACATCTGATTCCACAATTAGTCACAATTTATGATTATAAAAAACATTCTTCCTTCTCAGAAGACATTCCACAAGATTTTGTAAAGATTTGTGGAGATTCATTCAGCCACAATTCTGTTAGTAACGTTAGGTACTGATGTAGGTGAGGAGGATCTTGGGGTGCAGTCAACATTCACATTCATCTCAAAAGAGTTTATACTGTAGGTCAAGAGCAGGAGATCTTCCTCTTCAACCCATGCAAAGTAGGTCTTCATGGGGTATTGTCATGCTGGAGCAGGTTTGGGTCTCCTAGTTCAGGTAAATTTTCATGCAAGAGCATCAAAAGACGTCCAAAACCATTGTGTGCCTCTGACCTTTTGTGGAAGAACTAAATATGGTTGAAAAAGTCTGGTGTCTCAATACTTTTGTCAATATAGTGTCCATATAATGTTCTACCAAAGACCAAACTACAGACAAGCACCAAATTAAACCTACAGAATTCATCCCTCAGCCCCATAATTCACATTATGCTCATCAGCTTTAGCCCTAACTACCATTCTTGATGCTGATAATAAGAGGATCTAGAAACCTCTAGCAAAAAGAACATACATTTTAGACAATTAAAGACTCTCATTAAGGTTCCCTGGTGGTCTAGTGGTTAGGATGATCCCCCAGTCAGGGGATCGAACTCCAGCCATTAGGGTTGCACTAGCCAGTGCACTCTCAGTGCCGGTCCCAAGCCCGGATAAATGGGGAGGGTTGTGTTAGGAAGGGCATCCAGCGTAAAAACGTGACAAATCAAACATGCGGATGATCCGCTGTGGCGCCCCCTAATGGGAGAAGACGAAAGAAAGTTTTAAAGACTCTCCTAAGCATATCAGCAACTTCACATTTTGTGCCACTTTTGCTCCGGTTTGGGACTTACAGTACCATCAGTTCCCTTAGTGGTCAATTTAAACAGGAGGAAGAATACTGGGTTTCATTTATCATTTGCTGTATGTGTTTAAAAATGTATGTATTTTGGCCGGGAAGTTTCTCAGGGGTGGATAACAGAGAAAAAACACTGACACTGCCAGTCTGGGTGGAAGTAAAATCCCCGGCTGGTACCTATGAATAGCAGAATTTCCCCAGCAACCCATAGAAAGCTAATGCTGTCCAAATAGTGTGTTAAAACAGATTTGTTGAATGCCAGGTGAGTAAAGCTTGCAGTTATTACGCCTACTCAGGAGGCAGATTTTATAAGTTGCTGGGGTAATCAAATCATTTACAGGTGCTGCTTGGCCATTTATGTTGTATTCAGATTGGCAGGCGAGCTTTTCTTTCCCTCTACACACTAAAATAAAGACTGTATATGGAAACTGTATATTAACATTTTGACCTCTGGTGCTTATGTTGTTGGGAAGGTGTGTGTCAAATCTTTAATTTGCTTATTAACCCAAAGTTTTAAAGATCCACCCAAAAACCCTGAGAGAGGAAAAGTAATAGTAAATGGGAAAGTCAAGTTCGGTAGCTTTACTTCTCCGAGTGCGCCCATGAGACATTTCCCACCACGAAACACCTCCTGTTCTTTGATGAACTAATCGTTTTAGTCCCGCTTCCCAGTCTTGAAAAACGGCAAATAAAATCAATTACTTTCGTGCTGCTCAGTATTCAGGAGAGTGAGACCTCTGGTGGTCGGGATCGACCCCCAGGGCGGACTCACACCATCCACACGGGTTGTGTTGTGCATTTTGTTTTCCAGAAAACTCAGCAAAAGTTGGATTCTAAGGTGTAAACACTTTAGGAACAGGAGGGAAAGTTGAGAAGACAGAAGGATGGAATAAAAAAACAAGAGAAATGGAGAGACAGCAGGGCGAGAAGAGTCTGTGTGTGGGTGTAGCAGTTGTTTCTGTGTCAGAGTGTCCAGTGAGGCTGCTATTATCGGCTGCCAGTGTGGAATTAACCAAACCCTTTTAGACATCTGTCTCCATTAGTGGACACACACACTTACACACACAGACACACAGTTGATAATGCTAAAATCTGGCCTTCTGACTGAGACTGAGATCTCGAAAATTGGGCAGGCGAAATTGAAGAGACAAAACTGGAGCGTGGGCAAAGCTGGAAGTGGAGACACACAAACACACACTATTATTGTCTTAGGTTGCTCTCACATATGTAGCTTTCACACATACTTTGTTTGCTAAAGTCTTGCTGAAGGCGAAGGAATCAACCCAAGAGCGACTGCAGTAAGGGAACCAGACTCACCCTACAGTATGCAGTTTACAAGTACATACCGACTGTAGATGCCTGCAATGAATACTATAGACTCTGAATAATAATAATGATCACAATGTTTTAGATACAGTATTTACAGTAAAACAGACTCTGTGTTCTTTATGTTCTGGTGTATTTAATGTCACTTATTCAGGGATTCACTGCGATCAACCAAATATACACACTGAAACTGTCAATCATTGAATTTCAAAGTTTTTTTTTTACCTACGGTTCAATCAAACTTCAAACTTTAAAGCAAAAGAACTCACACGATCGATTAAGTTTTGATTCAGATCTGGCAAGCGGAACGTTCAGGGCAGGGGTCACCGACCTTTTTGAAACTGAGAGCTCCTTCTTGGGTACCGATTAATGTGAAGGGCTACCAGTTTGATACACACTTCTAAAATGTTCATCTATAGCTAGTCATCTATATTTTAATATTGTCTTTTTCAAATTCAAACCAATGCAAGTGTGCTTTAAAAAAAGAAGAGCAAAAAAAATAAGGTGCAGCTCACTGGTAAGTGGCGCTATGGTGAGCTATTTTTAGAAAAGGCCCGCGGGCGACTCGTGTGGTCCTTGTGGGCGACCCTGGTTTAGGGCATCTCCGTCCACAATTTGCTCATGTGCAGTACAGGGACTAAAGCATTTCAGACGTTTCAGTGTGGATGAGCGACTTTTGGAAAACAATTGAAAACAAAAGTGTGGATGTGGAGCATTTATATATATATATAAATTGCAACGGCTGACTTTATTTGATCAGAAACCTATAGAACACACATTTCTCCAGCTTCTCTCACCCTCCTGACTGTGACTTTCACTCTTTTGCCGTCTCTGCACCGCGAGTAAATTTCAGGATTTTCCTCCTGCGGCATTCGCAGGAGGAGGAGTGTGTCATTTCTGTTCCCACCACAGCGTGTGAGCTTGAGGCTGAATTTTGCATTTCTGATGGAGATAAGAAAGCAGGGAAGAAACGAATGGATTGGTTACACACTAGGGTCGACTGTCGCTCCCTCTCCCTGTGTACTAACGCTGTAGCAATGCATTGGTGGTCCTTAAAAATCAGTTAACATTACAATTACTTTTTGTAATGAGATTCTAGGTGAAAATTGTATTCACACTGTCTTGTGCTGTCTGTTTGCTCTCGGTTGCACACGATGCACTTTAGTCCTCTGTGTTCTGTTATGTCGCTCTATGTTGGGTGATGTAGCACCAAGATTCTGGAGAAACATCTTATTTCACTGTGTACTGCGTCAGCTATATATATGTTTGAAATGACAATTAAAAAGGTTCTTGACTTGATTTGAAATTGTGCTCGGCTACATTTGAATATCATCTGTTTCAGTACAACACCTGTGTAACCGATTTCCTAGTGGCTTTCACCTCCAATGTCACTGTAAATGTTTGGACTGTACTTGCCATCATGCAGCATTCCTGTAACCACTCGGACTGCAGTTTCAATGACAACTGTACCCAATATGACTGTTGTCCCTGCCATCATTGGCACTGTAACCAATGTGTGTCATATAATATCATATAGACAAATGCAATTCCAATATATAAACGGTTTATTAATATAATCAGGCAGGCAGGTCCAAATCGGAAACACAGGGGTGTTCAATACAATTGTATCCAATCTTACTGTAGTTTTTGCCCCTAATAACACTGAAATCCAATCTGACTGTACATCCTGGTACAATACAACTGATTTAATTTTAACTGTAGTTCTTGTCCCTAATACCACTGAATCCAATCTGAATATAGTGTATGCAATAATACCATTAAATCCAATCTAAATGTAGTTTCTGCTTCGATGTGACCGTAGTTTTTGCTGATATTACAACTGAATCTACCCTGACTGTAGTTCCTGCATTAATACCACTGTATCCAATCTAACTGCAGTTCTTGCCCCAACAGCACCAATTTCAATCTGACTGTAGTTCCTGCCCCTATTACCACTAAATCCAATCTGAATGTAATTATTGGTCCAATACAATGAATCAAATCTGACTGTAGTTCCCAGTTTTAATAGCTTAGAATCCAAACTGCATGTAGTTTATACCCCTAATACCACTGAATCCAATCTGACTATACTTTTTACCACTAAAATTACGGAATCCAATCTGACTATAGGTTTTACCACTAAAACCACTTAATCCATTCTGACTATAGTTTTTACGCCTAATACCAATGAATCCAATCTAAATATACTTCTTAGTCCAATACAATGAATCAAATCTGACTGTAGTTCCTAGTTTTATTAGCTCAGAATACAAACTATCTGTAGTTTTTACCCCAAAACCACTGAATCCAATCTGACTAAAGTTCCTGTTCTAATACCACCAAATCCAATTTAACCATAGTTTGAAGTTTTATTAGCTCTAAATCCAATCAGCCAAGAGTTTTTTTTTTACCACTAATACCAATGAATCCAATCTGATTGTAGTTTCTGCTCCAATAGCACTGTACCCAATTTGAGCTCATCCACAATGACCTTAAAACTAGTCAGACTGTAGAATCTCCCCCAATGCATGCCTAAACAATGAGGAACGAATCAGATATTAGTTTCCTCCACCAATACCACTGTAAACAATTAGACTGTAGTTTGCCCCCCAGATGGCACCATGACTCATCAGACCTATGAGTTTTCACCCCCAGTGCTATTGTTTACAGCCAGATTCCCTGAGGCGTATTTATTATTATTATTTTCTGCATTTCAATCCATATAATATTCAGTTCTCAATTGAATTGCTTGTTTTAAATGTCTTACCCAGTCATATTCATAAACCCTGTTTATCTAAAAGTGTAGAAACCAAATACCCCGATATAATCAGAAAAATCTGTGACAAAGCAAATAGTAAAAAAAAAGAGAGAGAGAGAGAACAAAATGATAAACAGAAGGTAAAGTATCTACTGGTTGCAGCAATGCCTTTAATCCCTGTTTCCACTCCTCTGCTAAAAAAACGAAAAAGAAGAAGAAAAAGAAGGAGAAGAAGAGTAAGGGAACGTAAAGCACATCACGGGAGCTAGCCATGTCAGTCATGGATGAAAAGCAGCTCTGAGTTCGAGTAAACACTGAGCTGGACGAGTCTGATAACACACAGGGGGGATGAGCTTGTGTGTGTGTGTGTGTGTGTGTGTGTGTGTGTGTGTGTGTGTGTGTGTGTGTGTGTGTGTGTGTGTGTTTGTGTGTGTGAGAGTGAGAGAGAGTTAGCTGTGATTGGGGTTTTGCTTGGCTAAGCGTGGGTTTGTTTGGGAAAGAAAAACAACCACAGAAAGACTTATTATGCAGAGAGAGAGAGAGAGAGAGAGAGAGAGAGAGAGAGAGAGAGAGAGAGAGAGAGAGAGAGAGAGAAAGAGAGAACCCTGACTCCATCCCTGTGCAAATGGCAAGCATGAAAAGTGAACAGAGAGCATCATTAATGTACGGTTTTTCTTCCAAGACTCTCTGGGAAAGGGGTTTGTGCAGATTTAAAACTTAATCTTAATTGACTGAGAGTTAAACAAACTTGGACAGAGAGATGTACAGGGACAGACAGACAAATACACCAAAATTGGACAGACAGACAAATGCACTTAGGGACAGAAAGAGTAAAGTCAAAAAAATGGACATAATGACAAACAGATACATATGGAAAGAAACAGACATAAAGGCAAATTGGAAGACAGAGAGATGGACGAAGACAGGAAGATATAAAAGTGGGAATGGAAGACAGACATAAAGTTAGAAAGTTGGAAAAAATAGACAGATAAACAAACTGAAAGATATACAAAAAAAAGAGAAAGGCAAAAAGACAGAAAGAAAGACAAAAAGATGGACAAAGTCAGGAAGATATAAAGGTGGGAAGGCAGGCAGACATTAAAAATGGAAAGTGGGGTAGACAACCAGGTGGGAACCTGGAGATCAGGAGGATGTTTTGCTACTCAGAAAGCTCACCAGTGTCAGCAGCGAGGAACGTGGCCTCGTAGATGTTCTTCTTGACGTAGACAGATTCTCTGTCCAGCACAGCCACTGTGGTGATCTGACCATTTGATGAGTTGATGGACAGCCAGTTTGCAGGATCCGAAAGCTTTAAATATCTGCAAAATACAAATACAAACACAGATAATAGCGGTGTTAAAACTCACCAGAAAATCAACATCTGCTTTGATTTGATCTCTTTTTGTGAAAGAGCGATGCGTTAGAAATCAGAAGGGACTTGGGTATAAATTGATGCTTACAGTTGTGACAGGATCAGAACAATCAGAACTTTACAACGGGCTAAGCAGGGTACGCTTTATCCGACTTTTCATGCAGCGTTTTAATTAACATCCCAAAGCAGCACTTAAAGCAGATTCCATAAAACCCCCTACACGTCGCGTTAGCGTCAATAACAGCCTTCAGCGATCCCGCGATTTCCAGCCGGCGAGATTTTTTGCATATTAAACAGCGAGAATGACGACCAGATTAATGGCGGCCCAACAACCGATCTTAATCTCCGTCGCTCCTTTGAAGCACCACTTGTGTTAATTAATTTGCAGCTGTGCACAAGATTTGCGGCGACTGCTATTAAAAAAAAAAAAAAGAAAAGAAACCGGCAGCCAGAGATAAGGAAGGCACTGGCACTCGGGTCATGTTTAGAAGGCACTCGGTGACAGGATCGCTGATGAGCTGTTAGCGAAGGACATTATTTTGGCTGCGGTGTCACTTTTGGGACATGGAACTAGCCAAAGGTAAAAATGTGTATATGTGTGTGTGTGGACAGGACAGCCATGTGAACATTAGAAAGCTTGGACAGCAGTGCCGAAGAGCTAATTAGAGTGCATTTTGAGGAGAAAGTCACATACAGCATCGGAAAGCATGTCCGGAGTTAATTGTCAGGATGAAGAGTGTATGGACACGATCCACTTCGTCCTGCACCGAGCTGTGATGAAGATTTTAAAGATTTTGTTGAAAAAGTAGACATGGGAGGCTAAAGCAAGCTGACAGCTCATTACCAGTGGTGTGTGTGTGTATATATATATATATATATAAAATCACATCACAAAAAAAATCACATGGTTCCACATCAAACAATATGGTTGATTTTTTTTTTTAAAAGTAGACATGGGAGGCTAAAGCAAGCTGACAGCTCATTACCAGTGGTGTGTGTGTGTATATATATATATATATATAAAATCACATCACAAAAAAAATCACATGGTTCCACATCAAACAATATGGTCGATTTTTTTTTTTATTGATTACGTTTGAATTAATTTCAACTACACATTTGAACCTAATTGTAAATAAACAAGAACATTGTGGTGTGAACAATAATTAAGTCGTTTCACTTTAAGGATCTCTAATTGAGTTTTTTCAATTATTAATAATTTAATAAATTTTCGAGTATTTTTATTTTGGATTTTGAAAACTTCACTTTTTATCCGAATGTGTAATATCTTACTTTTCACCAAACCACATTTCAGAAAAAACACGGAGTTCCTTATTAATGTGCAGTGAAAACGTAAAGAATGTTAAATGAGAAGCTGTAGCGAGTGCAAAAGTGTGTGTGTGTGTGTGTGGAGTAAAAGTACCTTCGCTGTGTGTTTGTATCTACAGAAAACTCTTTCCTTATTAAGGTCTGATGTGCAAGAGGATGGAACACTGAACTCCATCCATTATTCACATAGAGTTCTCATACAGTACATTTCTACTTCGACTTTCCACACTGGTTCGGAAGTGAGAACTTTTAGTAATTGTTACTGGAGTAGAATTGGAAAAGGAGGAGCTTTACATTAATTGCGGTGGTATTTAAACAGGGGATTAGTACTTCATCAGTCACAGGGTTTCCACACGAGATCAAAGGAAAAAGGTTTGAGGAGGTTTTTCTCCAGAGTGCTTACAGCCTTGTAGAAGTACAGGCTTTAGTGAAATTGAGAAGAAACGTGTAGATGTGAAGTCTGGTGAGTTTATTTAGGAGATGATGATCACGACTCCTCCAAGTCAGTATATTTTCTGAATTCGAAAAGCTGATTGGACCTCTAGAGGAACCCCATCTGTAATTCACCACGTTGCTATATATTTGCCTAGACAGAACAGTACACTATATCTACAAAACTATTGGGACACCTGACCTTTCCTGCCATTCTCTAAACTGTTACCACAAAGCTGGAGACACACAACTGTATCGAATGTATTTGGACAATTTGCGTTCACTTGAACTTGGAAACCCAAACCTGTTCCAGCATGGCAATGTGCACCAAGTGATTAGCCTGCTATAGAGCTCTGATCTCATCCCTACTGAACATTTTTGGGATGAATTGTGAATGCGGACTGCACCCCTGACCTTCTCACCTCCCCTACATCAGTATCTGACTTTACTGAAACCACTGTTTCTGATTAACGGTTTCTCATCCTTGGGTGGTTCCATGAAATTCCGAAATTCTACTTTTTGCTTCTGATCATCATCACTGTACCCCGCAACATCTTATCATTTGCTATAAATGCTATAAAATTAGCATTCATCTGCTGTAAATGGACATTCGGTGCAACCCAGGTGAGAATGGGTTCCCTCTTGAGTCTGGTTCCTCTCAAGGTTTCTTCCGTATGCCATCTCGGGGAGTTTTTCCTCCACCACAGTCGCCACCGGCTCAATCATCAGGGACAAGCTTACTTATAAAGAATGACTTTTAATCAGCACATTATCTGTGTAAAGCTGCTTTAAGACAATGTTCATTGTTAAAAGCGCTACACAAATAAAAATGAATTGAATTGAATTAACACAAATGTCCGCAAGCACACTCCAAAATGTAGTGGAATATTTTCCTAAAAAAATGGAGGAAATTATAAGAGCAAATTGGGACCAAATGTGGAATCCGATGCTCAAAAAACACCATATAACAGCCTTAACAACTTGTCTTCGCCTTGGTCAATCATCCTGCATGTCTTCCAATGACCATGTGACTGATGGATAAGCATTCGTCTGAGTCTGGCTCGTGACGGTTATAAATATGTCTCCCTTGTGCACAAATTTTATTGCACGCTTGTCCATTGTCAGCAGTCATGTGCAAAATGTTTGGGAGAAAAAAAAATGCACACAGTTAGCGAACGATGTCTGGCTGCAATATCCTGTTTCCAACTAACTTTATGACCTATTCTGCAATTTGAACCACCAAGTTTGCCTGGTACATACTGCATATACCAAGTTTTAAGTTTCCTGCATCCAATAAAGGGCCTTATTTGGCCCTGAAAAATGCCTGAAGTTCCCAAGTAATCACTTCCTGAACACCATTTTTCCTCCTGTGTCAGCTTCTTCGCTAACAAGCAGCGCGACGGCAGTGTTGTTCGGTGACACAGGTGCTCCTTATGTCATTGTTTTGTCATTTTTCATACAATATGACACTTTGTTGCTTTGGTGACCACATAACCGGAGACATACAATGGATGGTCATTATTGAGGAAGACCAGTGTGACTTAAATTGGGTGATTTGATTAACAACAGTATATAAATATGATATAAGTCATGATTGGTCTATATTTATAGGCGGAAACACTGATAGAGTTTTTTCTTTTATACTTTTTTAAAAACTTTTAGACATTTCCTGTTTTACACCGTATGCAGTAATACAAATATCCAAACTCAAGTCAATGTTCATTACAGACTTCCACGTTCAACTGAAATCAGACAGGGTTTTCAGTTCAATTTGATTTATATAGCACCTTTAACAAAGTAGCTTTACATAAAAAATAACTAGTATAATATAAATCCCTTAAGAGAGACCCAGAAGTGATGGTTGTGGAGGAAAAACCTCCCTGAGATGAAGGAACACTTGAGGAACTAGACTCAAAGGGTTTACCCTAAAGATCTGTTCATATGTTTATATATACAGTAGTTTTCCGCTTCATTGGGACGATGCGGAGAGGATTGGAAACGAGGGACAGCAGGATGTTTTGTGGACGAAGTGAGAGAATCCTAATTGAGATGGTTTGGAACATTTGGTATATCGGTAAGAGAATGCTGAGGATGGAGCCACCAGAAAGGAGGAGGTTTATGGATGTGGTGAGGGAAGACATGTAGTTGGTTTAAAAGAGGCAGATGTAGAGGACAGGTGGGGTATGGAGACGGATGATCCGCTGTGGCGACCCCTAAGGGGAGCAGCCAAAAAAAAGAAGATATATAGGTTTCCTTATTGTTAAAGATATAATGGACTTTTGTGCCCTATTGTAGAACCCAACCACTGTAACAAGCTGTTTATATAAAAAACAATCTCCAGGGTTCTTGAAACCATGAAATTCTCATGTATTTTTAGGCTGGCCATGTGGAGCCAGCAGACTGGAGAGTGGTTTCCAATTGAAATGAACTCCACAAAGAAAAAAAACATCAATAAGTAACATGTAGATCCAGAAAGTTTTTGGTAGCCTTGTTAGGGTTGTGCAATATTCTTTAACTTATCTCTAATCATTTTTTGGATTTGTTTCCATATATTTTTGATGGCTCAAAAAAGGTTAACCATCTCCAAGAACCAGTATCTTTAGACGGGGATTCAATTACGCTTTATGGAAAAAGGTTGGTGCACACCTCACCATCTCCTGATCCTGTATTCCCTGTTTTCTTGTTAGAATAAGCTCCTCTTTTTCACAGAGGCTTTCCACAAGGTTTTTCGAAGTGTAAATGTGGGGATTAGTGCTTATTCAGCAAGTGAGATCAGGCACTAATGCTGGTTGAGAAGGCTGAGCTTAAAGTTCATCCTAAATTTGTTCAGTAAGGTGGAGAAGGCCAGGACTCTGTGCAGGACATCCAAGATCAACTACTACAATCTTACTAGAATTTAAAAAATAGAGGATTTTTTTAAATACCCATAGATCGGGTTGGGTCGTACTTCCTGATAACAGATTAATCAACCAATTTTAAAATGTTTTAATTGGCTTCTGGATAAAAAACTTTATTACAAAAAGAAAAAAACTGTACTGGATCATGAAAATTGACTAAATGAAATAGTTTGATATCAATTATTAAATATAATTATCTAATTAATATTTTAATATTTAAAGTGCACTATGTGCACAAAGTGCTCTCCGTACAGCGCACAAACTCAATGGCACATGGCATTAGTGATCTGCCTCTAGAGGCCGCTCTCGTAATGACACCGGACCTTTTCAGCTACTCTAAAAACAAACGTGAGCCGGAAAAACTATCGTTATGGATTTTTGCCAATAACTGATAGTTTCAGCGAATAACTTTTGTTGCGGATTGTTTGCCAAAACCAATAAATCGGTCTAGCTCTAAACTTTAACACATTAACGGTGTCTTCATGGACTTTCGTTGTGCACAGAAACATTGTGCTGGAAAAGTGCTTGGGATTTTAAATTCTGGCAAATGGAAAATGATAATGTTACAGTATACAGAGACATTCTATACAATTGTCTGCTTCTACAGTTCGATGGGCAGGTGTCCACATACTTTTGGTGAAGGGGTGTGTGGTAATTTAGAAGGAATGGGAATTTTACTCCACAAACTGATCAAATGGTGTTAATTTTATATCAGACAGATTTTGGAAAAATTATGTCTGAAAAAAAGGAAATGATTTCAGTGGACTTTTCACTTCTATCAAAGTATTTTTGTCAGTCTTCTAAGTGAGGCAAAGATCTTAACGCTAACATCAAGAACATCATGTCTTCTCTCATATTTCAACGGGTTTTGTGATGTGCTTTCAACCCCTCCCTCAAAAAATACTCATTTCTTGTCTGCCCTTCTATTTAGAGGCAATGAGAGGATTGTTTATGTATATATTTATATATTTACATATGTTTGTGTCAAGTTTGAAATGCAAGTTGCCATAAAGTTCTCGTCCAGATGGCTGCAGAAAACTGGAGGAAACTATTATTTTAGAGATATGCAAATAAGAAAGTCAGAGCGAGAGAGAGAGAAAGAGAGATAGAGAGAGAGAGAGAAAAATGGGCCAGCTGGTGATTGCAGCATCTTCCTAAATTATGATGTACACCCAATTTACTCTCATTAGTAGGCAAATTAACTGGTAAATTTGTTTAGACCAGATCTTCCTTAGAGAGAAGAGGGAAAGCCAGAAGAGAAATGAGCACGAGCCGAGAAAAGAGGGAGGGCAGGGAGTGGACACTGAGCTAAAGTGTACAGAAGGGAAAAAGGGACGCAGCCTTGTATTTCAGTGAACACACTGAAATCTGTGCCATGTGCAAAATTAAATTGCTTTTCTATCACACACACACACACACACACACACACACACACACACACACACACACGGCTGAGGTATTGACTCAGGCTGTCATCAGCTTCACATTGATTGGCCTTTTATGAGCAAATATAACAGCGTTTAAAGTAAGACGAAACCAAACAGCGGCTCGTCACAGGTTTGGCCGCGATGACTGCGAAAAAAAAAGATTTCTCGAAAAATAAACTTCAGATTTAACCCCTGCTATGGATTCCAATAATGAAAATCGAATAGATCTAATTCATGCAGCTAAGCAGCTATGGGTATAAAGGGCCTTGCTCAGGGGCCCAGCTTAAACAATGAGCTACGACCTTCCCTATGCTCTATCAATCTTTGTAGAATATATGGCAATTGGCACATTCATATTCAGAGCAAAGTATTGATCAAGTAAGGGTTAAGGGCCTTGCTCAAGGGCCCAGCTTGTTGTGGTCCAATTCCTTCACTACTAAGCTATGACCTTCTCTGTGCTCTGTTTATCGTTGGAAACAGGATTCACTTTTAGATATACGGCATTTTGGCAACGACTTACTATTAAGCAGATGAGGCTTAAGGGCCTTGCTCAAGGGCCCAGCAGTTGCAGCTAGGTGGTATTGCTAAGGTCATAAGCTATGACCTTCTCTGTGATCTGTTTATTGTTGGAAACAGGATTCATTTTTAGATATACGACATTTTGGCAGCGACTTACTACTGAGCTGGTGAGGCTTAAGGGCCTTGCTCAAGGGCCCAGCAGTTGCAGCTTGGTGATACTGGGATTTGAACCTGTGACCTTTTCAGTCAAAAAGGCCAATGCAGATTGTCCTAACACTGAGCTACCGCAGCCTTCCTGCACGTCCTAGCTAGCATCTGTGAACACTTCAGTACCTTACCGAATGCTCTGCTGCATGAAGGTGTCAGGGTCTCGAGCGGTGAGCGTAGTGATGATGGTGCCAGCAGGAACGCCCTCCTCAAAACGCACCATTTTGGGGTTTTCAGGGAAAATGGGCGCCTCGTTGACGTCCCTCACAGAGACCGTGACCCCTGCGGTGTACTGCAGGGACGATTGGATTCCGTCAGCCAGCGGAGCCTGATTGTTGACGACTACCGTCAGCATGAACGCTCGATTCATCTCAAAGTCCACCGGCTAGGAAGAGAGACAGAATGGGAGACGAGAGACAAACAATTTTCACAGTTTTCTCCAAAACAAAACATTATTATCCACATTTCCATTGGAAAACAGAGTTCATTAAACATGGCACCATTACGTTATGCTCACAACATTTGGCAGATGCCTTTATTTAGAGCGGCTTACAACAAAGCATTCGAGGATTAAGGGCCTTGCTCAAGGGCCCAGAAGCTTGGTGGTGCTGCAATTTGGACTCGTGACCTTCCAATCTAGAGTCCAATGCCCTAACCACTAATCTGCCACCTCCCTCATGACATTATATTCACATAGACACCACTTGGCAGGTGAAATTTTCCAGAGCAACTTTTCTCATTTATGCAGTTGAGCACTTGAGGGTTAAGGGCCTTGCTCAGGGGCCCAGGAGTGGCAACATGGTGGTGCTTTGGATTTACAAGATTCTGAACCACTGAGCTACTGCTTCCCATTGGGCATTGTGATCTTGCCTGTGCCTGCAGCCTGAATTCACACATTTACAGATATTTATAGTGCTGTGAAAAAATATTTGTCCCCTTCCTAATACAGATTAAATCAATTAATTAAATCAATCAAACTATATTACACCAAGGCAACCCGAGCAAATACAAAATGCAGTTTCAAAAATGAGGATTTTATTAATTACAGGGGAAACATGAAGCTCTCCAAATCTGCATGGACCTATGTGAAAAAGTAATTGCCCCCTTGCCCACGTTTTTAAGTAGAGTTAAAGGAAAAGGTTAAATGAAAACATCATTTAAATTTTTTTTTTATATTTTCTCATATAAAGAAGGGGGGGGGAATACTTTTTCACAGCACTGTATGGTTAAAAAAATGACAAAACGTTTCTCACATTAAGTTCTGTCTAAGACTAAATATACAACCTCAAACAGCACACACACACACACACACACACACACACACACACACACACACACACACACAGTGTAATAAGCCTGATGTATCTGTGGGCAGAGGCTGTACTTACTGAGCACTAATGAGTACTGCGAGGCCAATTTGAAGCTTTCGCTCTTGTTTGTTTCACACGTTTTACTTGGGAAAGGTGTTGGAGCTTTCAGGCCAGGTTTCATTTTTTTTATCATCAAATAAATCAGATCAAGAGAAAGCTGGAGTGTGGACCATGTGAAATGTGAAGTGTGTGTCTGTGTGTACCTTCACCACAGTGAGCATGCCGTCGTTGTTCTCTGGGTTTGTCCGGACGACGAAGTGGCGTCCGCTGTCTCCGCTGACGACACCGTACACAGCGTTCCAGTTGGGCGTTCGGGGCTCGTCCTTGTCCATCACAGAGAGGTTCGCTATCACCACGTTGACACTGTTCTCCAGGACCTCGCCCGAGAACTACAGACCAAGTGTGTGTGTAAGAGAGAAACAGAGACAGACAGAATAATGAATTAAGACTTTTTGGAAGAAGAATTGATTAAACACAAAGACGGAGAGAGAGAGAGAGAGAGAGAGAGAGAGAGAGAGAGAGAGAGAGAGAGAGAGAATATCCGGAAAGAGAGAGAGAGAGAGAGAGAGAGAGAGAGAGATTATCCGGAACGGACTGCAGAATGTATATTATATACCAATTAGGTGCAAAATGCAAATACAGAATTCATATGAATATCTTCAGCTTCTAAAAAAATGTATGTATAGAAACACACACATTTACACACACTCTCTCTCTCTTTTTCACACACACACACACGCTTTCTGTCTCTGTCAGCGTTATAGTCCCAGACTCTCCCTGAATATTACTAAACCTCCTTTACAGACCTGAGTCTGGACCTGGGCACCAGAAGCCCATTAGGAAGAGCTACAGGCAGGATCGATCGATCGATCTATCTATCTATCTATCTATCTATCTATCTATCTATCTATCTATCTATCTATCTATCTATCTATCTATCTACTTTGTCAAGTAAATTGATTATTTCCTGTCTGTTGCCCCGGTAGCAGCTTCATATGTATATTTAATGTATCGTATTGTTATGTTAATCTCATTTTCCACATCAGCATGTCTGTTTGAATGACCATATACTGTATACATAGCACTAATTTGGTGGCCATAAGCTCTTTGACCAGTTTAATTCAAAGTCCTAGTCGGGTTTGGTGAAAAATATAACACCAACATGTCCTAGCTAAGTGACAGTAAAAATGACCTAAATAGAGCACTGTGGCTATTTCAGACTAAAATATTCCACTGAAAACCACCCACCACTTAAAATTGTCCAAGAGGACCACTTAGTATATTCTTCATGTAGTATCAAGTGCTCATGTTAGTTCTCACTCTCCAGTGTTCTGTATTGTTTAAAGTCTATAATCAAACTCTTGATATCACCCAAATGAGGATGGGTTCCCCTTTTGAGTCTGGTTCCTCTTAAGGTTTCTTCCTCATAACATCTAAGGGAGTTTTTCCTTGCCAGAGTCACCATGGCTGCTCATCAGGGATAAACACACACCATTCACCTTCACTGTTACATTCTGTAAAGGTGCTTTGAGACAATGTCTGTTGTGAAAAGCGCAAAAGAAATCAATTTGACTTGACTTGACTTAGATTCTAAAGGCTCAAGATTTCTCAAGACCTATTTTCAAGATTAAAAATGTTTCTACCCAGAAGCCCATTTTGTTGGACCCTTCACTATAAACCCTGTGAAAGGTATTAAAAACAGGCGCTTAATACAGTGAAATTCTTTCTTCATGTATCCCAGAGATGTTAGGAAGCTGGGGTCAGATATGATACATCACCCCTGGAGCACAGAGGGTTAAAGACCGTGTCAGGGGGGTACAAGAGTGTCAGCTTGGTGATACTGCAGCTTGGACCACTAGTCTTCCAATTAGTGTACATTACATTTACATTTATAGCATTTGTCAGACACACTTTACGAGATCGACTCATATTTATCTTATTAATACAACTGAGCAGTCATGCATTTAAGGGCCTTACTCAAGGGCCCAGGAGTAACACCTTAGTGTGGCTGGGATTTGAACTCACGACCTACAGATCCAATGTCCAATGCGTTTAACACTACGCTACCACCTCCATATTTGTCCCACTACAAGGGGACAAACAAAAGATCTCGAGGTTTCTGGATTTCTTTTTTCTATAATTATCTTCATATTGTTTAAAAAGAGAAGACGTTCAGTCAGTCTCGGTTCTTGTCCTGTTTTTCTGCTGAAGCGTTCGTGTGTGTATCGGCGTTTGCCTTCGGCTGCGCTCGCTAATTACGTCCGATGGCTCACTCTGACACGGCATGACAGCTCGGAGTCCAATAAGAGAAGTCTTTAGTGCCGAGTTTCTCGGCGAGAAAAGTTCAATAAAGTTGAACAAAGCTGACAAAGTACTTTCAGCTACACTACACAAATTACGGAACAAAATAGCAGAAGATTGTGGAGAAAAATAAAAGTATAAAAACTCGTAACTTTATGTCATGAAGTACAGGTCCGAAATCCGGAGTCTGCTATACTGTACGCCGCATTTCATCATTTATCAAAAACTAATACGCTTCTGTCAAAGAAAACTTCTGAAAAATAAAGAGCTCGTCATTCTTTTCTCTTTTTTTTTTTGTATGGAGGAGTAGATCTGCCAGACTGATAGGAATAATGGCATGATGCAACCAAATAAAACCGTAAGCGATAAAACCGTAATGAGGTAAATGCAGATGTACTGCTGTTCATAATGACAATCATTTAAGACATATAAGTGGTTGCTAATCTTTTTTATTTTTATTTCTTTTGGGAGGGGGGAGGGGTTCTGAATGATGTCTATCTATCTATAAACAAATGCTTTACATCTTACTTGTATCTGAATGATTCTCCACCAAATCTCTACAGTGAACATCTTCCCAGAGTGGAGGCTTTTATAAGACTAAACGTTGAATGGGATCCTCAGAAAGCAAAATAAATGTTAGTATTATGGTCAGTGGCCACATACTTTGGTTAATGCAATTCTGCCGGAAGGATTTTGGTGCCGGTGCTGTTCCTCATACAGATCACGGTTAAGTCATTATTTTAATTCCGAATTCAATTTCTAAAGTATGAAGGTGCAACATTTTATTGTTTTATTTTTGTGCTTCATGCATGACACAGTACATCATGACAATTTGGAGTTCCCGTCGTCTTTTACATCCGAGCAGCGATCAATCCTTTCTTCAAGTTTCATTGTTTTAGTCTGAAGTGTTACGAAGAAACAGCAACGGCAGCTTATACGCCTGAACCTGGTCTCAACATTTCTTATGGTGAAAAACTCGACCACTGGAAAGGACAGATTCTCAATATACACACACACACACACACACACACACACACACACACACACACCGTGCTCTGTGTGAGTTCAGGCGGGTTGTCGTTGATGTCGGTGATGGCGATTAGCGCAGTGGCCGTGCTCGACAAACCGAAGTTCAGATTTCCCTCCATGTCTGTCGCCTCGACGATCACTGTGTACTGAGGAACTCTCTGAAATACACACACACAGAAACGCACACACACACACACACACACACACACACACACACACACCACAGGGAGAGAGAAAAAGGATCAGTGAGTTAAACAGATGGATGAACAACTCTGTGCTACACATGTGTTTTTATTCTGCAACAGGATTTTACAGCTTCCGTACACACGCACACACACATACACACACACACACACACACACACACACACACACACACACACACACACTGCTGACACAGACTCTTTATATTTACCTCAGCATTTTCCAGGTGTGTGTGTGAGTGTGTGTGTGTGTGTGTGTGTCTATTTTTTGCTCGGCACTAATACGACTCTACATCACTCACTTTAATAAGAGAGAACGAGAGGAAGATGGTGAGAGAGAGAGGGAGGAAGGGAGAGAGAGAGAGAGAGAGCGAGAAAGAGAGAAAGAGAACTCTTTGTCTTCGTATCCAGATTGTCTCATGATAAAGTTGAACCATTTGCACTTGCTGCACCAGCGTTATGTGTAATCATGTTATAATGTTGTTATTAATCTCCTGCATTGATTTTTGTATTTTGGTGTGATTTATACAAAAGCTGGTTAAAAAGTCAAACACTGGAGACTAGATGGCTGATAGTTTACCTACACAACAGCAACTAGTTTGATATTTCAGTACACATTATACATTACACTTTACTATAATTACACTATACTACATTACATTATACTACATTAGACTCTAATATGCTATACTACACTATACATATACATTATACTTAACACACACTCATTACTGATCTCAATCCATTCCCATTCATTAATTATTTATACTTAACCATATTACACCATTAACATGCTGTTTTTTGCACCTCTTAACTACTGCTACTGTTGTTTTTTGCACTGCATTGTGTTTGATAACATAAACTCTCATTTACAGTCTTTATAGCCCTCTTTGTACAGTACTGTATATTCAAAGTATACAGTAGGATTACTGGTCTTATGTGTATTGTTCCACACTGTCTTGTGTTGTCGTGTGTTGCCTGTCTGTCTGTACTGTTTTTCGTCTGCAATGTTTGCACTAGGTTGCACTCGATGCACTTTATGAAGCTTTATGTTGTGTGCTGTAGCTCTATGTTGTTTAGTGCAGCACCAGGGTTCTGGAGGAACATTGTCTCGTTTGACTGTGTACCACTGTGTCTAGTAGAAATGACAATAAAAGCCTCTAGACTTTATTTGATTACATGCTTTTTCCCTGTAAAAAAATCATTAGGCATCTTAGGGAATTAGAGAAACAAAACCACACCTATAATAACTACTTATAATAATCATGCACTCGAATATTCATACTGACAGTAGGGTCTAGTAGAGTGATAATGGAGAAAAGTGTGTGTGTTTGTGTTTGTGTGTGTGTGTGTGTGTGTGTGTGTGTGTGTACACCAGTCTTTACCTCTCTGTCGAGTCCAGCTGCGACAGTAACAATGTCTCCCGTCTCTCTGTTAATAGTGAACATGTTTGGGATCGGGATGTGCGGGGTCTGCTGGAGAATCCGGTAATGCACCATGCCATTAGAGGTGGTGATGTCATCAGCATCGTGTGCCGTTACCGTCATAACCGTTGTACCTTGTGACACACACACATGCTTAAACTTAACAATTTGACCCAAACAAATACTATATTAATCCAGTTATTATAAAGACACATTATAATAGTGGTAATACTGTACAAAAGTTAAGATTGGTACTGTATGTGCATCTTTTATGAACATCCTATACCAAATTTAGTCTCCATTTGCTCTCATAATACCCTCCTTTCTTCTGGGAAGATGTTGCAATAGATTTTGTAGAGATTAGTGGAGACTCATTCATCCACAAGGGTGTTAGTAAAGTCAGGTACTGATGTAGATGAGGTGAGAAGGTCTTGAATAGGGTTGGTGCTCTATAGCAAGAGATCTTCCATGTCAACCTATGCAAAGTAGATCTTCATGGACCTGTTTTTGGCACAGGAGCATTGTCATGCTGGGACATGTTTGGATCTCCTAGTTCAAATGAACGGAGAATTTCCTGCTACAACATCCAGAGACAATAATGTGTCTCCAGCAGTTTGGGGAACAAACACATGTGGCTGGAAATGTCTGGGTTCCCAATACTTGTGTTTAGATTCTGGATAAATGAATGAATTGTAATTATTGGCAGATTGTATTTGGTGCAAGAGGAGTTAAATACTTGCAATCCGAAACACCTTGTCATTGTAGAATATTTTTATATAAATAAAATACATGTGAATGTCTAATTCAGATTTCACTTGTTTGAAATATCAAATAGAAAAGACAAAATAAAGAAAATAAAGAAAAAAAAAAACACAGCGCATGGCTTGTCTGTGAATGTTTATGGTTTGTGTGACATTTTATTACAAACACTAAACTATTTCTGGGTGGCGCCTCCCTTTGCACTCAAAATAACCTCCATTATTTTTTTGCACGGATTCCACAAGATGTTGGAAACATTCCTTTGCGATTGTGGGTTCTGTTGACTTGATTGCATCATGGAATACATGCAGATTTTCAGGGGCACGTTCATGCAGTGAATCTCCTGTTCTACCACATCGCAAAGGCATTCTTGCAGATTGATTCAGTTTCGGTGTCTGGAAGGACGCTGAAGAACCTTGAACCTATTCATGAATCCAGTTTGAGGCAACGCTTGCTTTGTGATATGGTGCATTATCATGATGTAAGTATGAACCATTATAAGATGGTAAATTGTAGACAATACTCTTTAAATAATTTAGGGTTAGATTATATCATTCCACCATGTCCATCAGCTTATACCTTCAACACAAGGCTGATCGGTTCTATTGGTTTATGCAGTTGGACCCAAATTTGGAACCTAAAATCTGAGATCCATCAAATGGCAATACTAGACTCTACCAAACCATGATTAATCAATATTAACGAACCCAAAGTCTATGGAGACGGAGGAATTGCTGTGGTGACCCCTAACGGGAACAGCCGGAAGAATAAGAAGAACAATCCCAAAGTGTACCAAAAACTTCCCCATACCATTACACCACCTCCACCAGCCCAAACTTTCAGCACAAGGCCAATAGGGTCCATGGATACATGAAGTTGTAACTAAATGTGTAAAGATTGTGTTCAAATACCAATACTTAATACTTACCATTAAATACCAATACTTAAATCAGTGGCATCCATTACACCGCCTCCACCAGCCTGAACTTTTGACACAAAGCAGATAGGTTCCATTGATCCTTGTAGTTGGCACCAAACTTCAGAGACTACAATCTGAGATCCTTTAAATGGCAATACTCAAATCAGTGGCATCCAAGCCATGATCAATTTATATTAAACCAAAACCAAAATAAATTCCCCACATCACTGCATCACCTCCACCACCCTTAACTTTTGATTTGTGTAGTTGGACCCAAATTTGGAACCTACAATCTGAGATCCATCTAAAGGGAATACTCAAATCTATGGCTGTCAAGCCATGTTTAATTGGCATTAACTGACACAAAGTTTACCAAGAAAACATTCCCCACACCATTACACCACCTCCACCAGCCTAAACATTCGACACAGGGCCTATAGGGTCCATGGATTCATGCAGTTGGACCCAAATTTAGAGCCTATAATCTGAGACCCATTAAATGGCAATACTCAAATCGTTGTAACAAACTGTCCAAGTACAGATGCCTCAACTTTTTTCTCTTGGCTGACAGTAGTGGACTCTGGCATGCCATCTGCTGCACCTTCTTAAACCATCTGCTTTAGGTTTTGACCTGAGATGCTTTTCTACTTAGGACAATTGTACAGAGTGAATATTGGAGTTACTGCAGCCGGTTTGTCAAACTTACCTGTTGAAAATGTTAGTTATCAATGTGATACTGGGTGTTTTTTCTTCTTTGCACCATCCTGAGTAAACTCCAGAGACTGTTTTGTTTAAAAATGCTAGAAGATCAGCAATTAAACCTGCACATCTGCCACCAACATTCATGACACAACAATCAAAATCACTAAGGATATTTACCTCCATTCCGATGGTTGAGGTGAACATCACCCACAAGCACTTATCTGTATGATTTAATGCAATGCTCTGCAGTCACACGATTGGCTGATTTGATAACTGCATTGATGAATAGGTGTTCAGGTGTTCTTAATAAACTGCTCAGTCAATGTACGAAATGGTATAAAGAAGTTCCAAGATGCTAACTGGTGCTATTCTGACCAGATGCTTTACTTTTCACTGGAAGACGGCGGGAGATCAGTAAGACCTACAACGAGCCGAACCCCCGTAAATGTTGAAAACCATTCGCCAACTTGTGCATGATGATCGTCAGAGGACAATTCGCATGATCTTACTTCCGCAGTCACCCAAATCTGCAGACTTTACCCTCTTCCCGAAGATGAAGATCCAGCTCAAAGGTCATAGCTTTGACACCACTGCAGAGATCCAGCACAAATTGCAAAAGTGCTTTCTTGTAAATAGAGCGAGTCACGAAACTTTTTGTATATATACTATTTAAAACAATTTTTATACACCTTATATGTGCCTATACATTGTTAATAAAGATGTAGTTCACACTTCCACCATTAGGAGGGCACTCTAAATATCAACAATGAACATTTAGTTAAAATCTCAAAACACAACAATGCACACACTGTAGAAAATGTCTGTTTTGGCTGATATATTTAGGGGGAAAAAATCTTGCATGCTTTGTGGGACCCAAAATAAGATCTGAAGTCTCCGGATGAGTAAAGCAGCGTCGCACAAATTGTTGTGCGAGCAAAACCTGTTGGGTTTGCACTCTGCTTTCTCTCAGATCCAATTATCTCTGGGAGAGTAAAAATAAATCTTGTCATTATCCAGCTGACGTGTTGGAAAAAAAGAGAAAAAACAATATGCGACAGGATAGAGGTGGAGAACGAGAGACGAATCTGTCTATCCGTCCGATTCGTCTTTTTTTTTTTTTTTTTGTGTAGAATTGCGTTATTTCATCATCTCTGATGCAAGAAATGGTGCTATGGTGGGCATCATTATCCCTCGAGAAACACACTCTGTTTCTCTCTTTTTCTCTTTCGCACACACACACACACATGCACATACTGTGTGACATAGTCCCTCACGTCATTCACAATAGGTTCAGATTGCATCTTTGCAAACAGACCCCTCTATTTCACCAAAAAAAAAAAAAAATTGATGAAGTAGGTGGAAAAAGTACGAGAAGTCGGACTGGGCAGTGTCTCTGTCCTCTGTAAAAGTCTCTCCTATTCTGAAGACAGCATAAGGACACACTGTAAGCAGACTTATTTTGGACTTGTGTGTAAATATATGAACACTACCACTGTTTGTAGGTTTTATCCTCTGATTTTTGGTGGAAACGTGAAGCGGTAGCTCAGTGGTTGAAGCTTTGGGTTACTGATCGTAAGGTCGGGAGTTCAAGCCGCGATTTTCCAAGCTGCCACTCTCGGGCCCTTGAACAAGACGTTTAAGCCCTCTGTGCTCCAAGGGTGCTGTCTCATGGCCGACCTTGCGCTGTGACCCCATCTTCCTACTGTAACACTGCTGAGACCCGTACGCGGTTCTTCCTCAAACGATTGCCACAATTTTGAACTTGTCATCGATACACAAATTATAGCACTAGCAGGTTTTTACACAAAACCCGAACCAGTAATGGACTAAAACCGGCGCTCGGTGATGATGCCGCCTTTGGAAAACAATTTCGAGATCATGAGAAAACAGGGGGGAAAAAAATATATATTATAACGCATGACCTCTTAGGACTTTTATTCCATTTTTTTTATTAGGATGTTATATCTCAAAATTTTCTGTAAACATTTATTTATATTTATATTTCGTTTTGTGCCTCAACAAAGAGCAACATAAAACATGGAAATAATATGACTAAGGATTTAAAACAAAACAGGTGTGCAAAATGAACACAAGAAGTGGAAGTGACGAGTTCTCTAGCTACAGTTCTGACCGTGCAAACCATGGAACCATCTAAAAACCCACCTGGTTTGGATCCCTCCATCACAGAGCCATTGTAGATCTGATTCTTGAACTCGGGCCGGTTGTCATTCATGTCGATGACGAAGATGTAGAGGTCGACCGGCTGCTCCACCTGATTCCCGTTCATATCCACAGCATGAGCTCGAAGCTGTCGAGAAAAACAAATATGATCAAATATAATCGTTCATTTATATTTTTGCAATAAAGAACCAGAAGACAGTATGGAGATCCTCCCATTTATTTACAGGAGGAAATATCCGTCCTCTACGGCAAAGACTATGTGGAGTGAACACTCCATATTTTACTGCATAGCTAAATGGATCATGATATTTGCCTAAAAACAGTGCTCTTATGTTACACACACACACACACACACAAACACACACACACACACACACAAAATGACGGTATGTATGATTTATGAATTTGCATTTTAATTGAAGAGAGAGTGATTAGACAATGTGACTCAGCATGTCTAATTGAGGTGTTACTGCAGCAGATTTAACTGAGCCAGAGGGAGGGCAACCACAAACACACACACACACACACACACACACACACACACACACACACACACACACACACACACACACACATATGCATATAAATCTAGTTCAAACTAATACTTTAGTGAGTCCTGACTCTCAGATTCTACCTTTCTGCTGTCTGGTTGACATAACATCTGGTCATGTTTCTTTTTTTTTTTTACCACACACACACACACACACACACACACACACACACACACACACACACACACACACACACACACACACACGGGATAGAGAGCTGCCCAATACAGCTGACCTGATAGATCGGTTAATGTGCAGTAAAAATGTTAAATGATTGATATTACAGCTATTTCCCCGCTTGTCTCTGTATATCACTCTATCTTCCAATCTATTCTTTCTTCTTCTCTCACTCGTTCTGTCTCCATATATATCTATATCTATCTATTTTAAGCTTAATTTGAGTTTTTTTCTTTACCTCTTTTGATCAGTTGAGGCAGCCAATATCAGTCATGTGTAGCTTTTTGTGTTTGTATATATACTTGTTTGTGTGTGTGTGTGTGTGTGTGTGTGTGTGTGTGTGTGTGTGTGTGTCTCCAGGGCTCTGGCTGTGATGTGGTAATTCAATAAGAGGCCGAGTCAGAGATTAGGTACACGTTTAAAGGAGAGGAAATGTAATTCTGTTCTGGAATTAAAGTTATTATCTTCAAACAGATGAAGGGATAGGAGAAGAGAAATAACACTGCCTGCCCTTCACCATCTCACATCACAGCACTGAAGGATGGAGATTAGGGATGAGATGATGTGCACTGCAAACACGTGATCAACGATCCGACATGCGAAATATCCATTTCATCGTAAAACAATTCGATAAGGTTTATAGACCGACCAATGTGAATTTTAGGATGTTAAAAAGCGCAAAGACACGCCTCCTTCAGTGAGGCTAAGTAAGGCTACATCAAAAAGACTGAATGATATCGAGGCCACACCTCTTTCACTGAGACTGAAGATACAGAGGCCACACCTCTTTCACTGAGAGTGACAGGTACAGAGGCAACACCTCTTTCACTGAGACTGACAGATACAGAGGCTACACCTCCTTAACTGAGACTGAGAGATACAGAGGCCACACCTCCTTAACTGAGACTGAGAGATACAGAGGCCACACCTCTTTCACTGAGACTGACAGGTACAGAAGAACTTTAAATGTATCCCCAAGTGCAGACATCAAAACCATTTAAAAAAAAAAAGAACATCTCTCATGAGGACTATCCCAGGAATTGAAAACTAAGAGCTACCTCTGCTGCAGAAGATAAGTTTAGCCTCAGAAACTGCTGATTTACACAAAAGTAGCAGACATATTTCAACACCCACTTTTCAGTAAAGCTGTCATCAACTTCATAAAAACAACAAGTAGAAAAGACTTGCTTGGGCCAAGAAACACAAGGAGTGGATATTAAATCTGATGAAAAATGTGCTTTGGTCCAATGAGTCAAAAATGTAAGATTTCTGGTGCTGAATGCTGTGTCTTTGTTAGATGTATAGAAAGTAATGGGACAGTTCCCACTGTGAATGTGTGGTTCCTGCTGTGAAGCGTGGACCAGGAGGAGTGGTGTGGAGGTGCTTTGCTGGTGACACTGTTGATGATTTAGTAAAAATTGACAGCACACTAAACCAGAATGGCTTCCACAGATTTTGCAGCGACATTCCATCTCATTGGGTTTGCACTTAGTAAGACTATCATTTGTTTTCCAAAGGACCATAAACACACCTCTAGGTTATGCAAGAGCTATTTTCTTAAAAGGAAAATGATGGAATGGTGCATCACAAATACCCCATGTAAATCCAAAAAGATGGTTTGGGATAAATTGGGCAGGGGAGTGAAGGAAAAGCAACCAACATGTACTCAACACCTCTGGGGACTCCCAGTTGGAAAGCCATTCCAGGTGACTACCTCATGAAGTTGACCAAAAAACACAAGAGTGTACAAAGCTGTAGCGTCTATTAATAATTATAAAAAAACACCAGAAAACTGACATAACTCATGTTTCCATTTGTTATTTCTTTTTTCCTTTCACACTGGTTTCCGTTTTTATTTTATTTTTTTATCTGAGAGAACGAGCACTGCTTTGATGGTCCTCATTATATGGACGTTGTTCCATCCTGAACGCAGCTTCGTATGTTAATTAGCATGCGATGCGTTCACCTCCTCCTGCTTCATGTTTGGAGCGTCTCGAGAGCGTGACATTGCTAATTACGCACTTAGCACGAAGCCAGGATCGTTTCCTGAAGACCGCCAAACAAAACAGCGACATCTCTACAGAAACGAACATCAAGCATCAGACGGCCTTCGCGTGCAGCCGAGGACGCCACAGATCGCGGTTTGTAACTCGAGCGTCGACAAATATAACGCACACGCAAATCTGCACGAAGGCTACGCTAGCGCTCGGTTAACGACCAGCAAGAGCTGATTTAACGAGTGTCAGAATAGCTAATGAGGAATAAAACCTGACTTTCAACCCACGACTTTCTGTCAGGAAAATAAATAAACAGTGAGCACGACAGATGGTAAACACGGAAAGTCAGAGCGAGAGGTGAAGTTTATTTCCCCACACCGAACAATGTCATTTTACAGTCCTGCGAAATGAGATAGAAGATTTATATTGTTGTTTTATTCAATTCAGTAGCTAAAGGAATCGAAGCGATTTTGGCATGTGCACTTACGTGGTATGAAGAGCGCTCCTCTCTGTCCAGGGGCTTGGTGACGTACATCTTTCCTTTCTCAGGATCGATGTTGAACACTTCATTAGGCGGCTGATCCGCTCCCACGCCGGTGATGCTGTATCTGATGTTAATGGACCGATCTTTATCTGAACGGATCTGCAAACAAAATGGGAAGATCTGTCACATGGCGTTCTTAATCATCCGAAAACCCATTCCCATTTATTTATACATTGTGTCCCAAAAGTATTGGGACACCAGACCTTTTCCAGACGTATGCACTTTTTCTTTCTCAAACTGTTACCACAAATTTAGAGGCACACAATTGTGCAGGATGCTTTAAAACGTGGTAGCAGGAAATATTGCCTTCACTTGAAGGAACAGGTACAAACCTGGTATGGTATGCTTAACAATGGTTTGGAGTGGAAGATCTCCTGCAATAGAGCTCCTGCAATAGAGCTCCAAGCCTATTGAACACCGTTGAGATGAATGTGAATGCACCCCAGGCCTCCTCACCTTCTCACCTTCTACACTCTTGTGGTTGAATGAATCTCCACAAATCTCCACAAAAATCTTGTGGAACATCTTCCCCTGGTATACGCTCCAACATTATACAAATGAAAAAAGGGATAAACTGTATATATTTACATATACGTGTGTGTGTGTGTGTGTGTGTGTGTGTGTGTGTGTGTGTGTGTAAGCTCCGTAACAAACTAAATTAGAATCAGATTGTAAGATTTCTCTTGGATTCGCGACTTTCCGGGATCATTTTATCCGTCCGTTCTCCTCCCGAAGGCCCACAAGAGTCCATTAAGATCTGAGACAGAACACAATCAGCGCAGCAATCACACACACCTCCTGCCATCCATCATCCTGCTTCTCTCTCCCAGCTACAGATGTCATTAGCACTGCACGCGCACACACACACACACACACACACACACACACACACACACACACACACACACACACACAGTTATGTTCTCCTGAATTGGGACTACATCACATGAGAAATTCAATATCTCCATCTGGAGGAAATAAGCAGCGTCATTTTTCTTTCGTTTGGAGATCCTGACAGTCAGAGTTCCCTACAGCGAACGCTCGCATTGCAGTGTGTGTGTGTGTGTGTGTGTGTGTGTGTGTGTGTAAGGTAGATAAAACATTCATGCAGACGTTAAAAGCTCGGCATTATCGTTGTAATTAGACAAATGACGAGCGGCGAATTTAAACAGAGTTACCGAGGAAACAGACGGTGAGACTCAGTCGTGGGTGAAGTGCCACTAACACGGTTGAGTGTGTCGAGTGAATATATTGTTATAATATATGGTTACACATCATTATTGTTTTAGTGTAGCTGTGTATACACACACACACACACACACACACACACACACACCCTTCAGAAATAGAGATAAAACTTGGCGCTCGTAGCCGCCGGCTTTCCTGCATTTATGGTGCCCCATAAAAACTCCCAACACTATTTAATAAGCAAATATGTGTTTGGGATGCAGCCAAAAGTCTTTCTTAATGTGCAGCAAAGGTGGCGCACTATATATTAGGGCAGTATGTGATTTGGGATGCAGCCATTATCGCTAGTGTAGCTGTTAATGATGAGCACAATATAAACAAAAGTACTGAGACACCACACTCTTCCAGCCGTATCTCGTTCTTCCCCAAACTGTAACCACAAAATTTGACAATGCCCCCTGTGCACAAAGCCAGCGTCTTAAAGATCTGCTCTCCATGGACAGGAAGTGTGTGCGTGTGTGTGTGTGGAAGATCTCCTGCTTTAGCGCTTCAACTCAACTGAACAACATTGGGATTAATGAGAACATTGACTGCACACCTTCCTCACCTTCTCATCTACCTGATTTTACACCCTTCGTAAGCTGAACGAATCTTCACAAATCTCCACAAAATCTTGTAGAACATCTTCCCAAAAGAGTGGAACTTATTATAATAGGAAATAGGGACATTTATAGGGACGTTTATATTTCAGTCACCATTTTAACATCTGAAAAGACAATACTATAGAAATAAAACTTGGATATATGAAATATATATATATTTAAATATCTGGCAACAAAAGTATGGAAACTTAACATACAGCCAATATTGTTGAAATATTTGGCAACAAAAGTGAGTAAACCTTCAATATTGTCTATTGAGAACATATAATACAATGGCTCACGTTTCTATTTTTGTCCATTTGTAAAATACTAATCTTTCATTTTATTGTTTCTGCGTCAATCTCATTTCGGTTGGATTGGTATTGTTTTCCCCGTGACCTCTTTTCCCCCTTTACCGTTTATGATTTGGGTTTCCGATTTGAATTTGTCTGCAAGAGTTTATTAAAAATGGCCATTACACTGCACTTGCATCCGCCTGCACTTCCATTTCCTGACAGCTGTGTGTGTTTTTGCTGTAAAATATAATATGATGTAACATTAAAGCAATTTTTTTTTTTATTAGAAAATTCAGAATTAGGACAAAAAACAGACAGAAATACACACACGGGTCATGCCTGAGTTTGACATACGGCTTTGTGGTATTCTAGAAGGTGAAAGAAAGAAACAGCCATCAGAAGTGTTACAGTATGGCTGCTGAACTGACACATCCAGCAAAGGAAGAGAGACGGAGGGAGGGAGGAAGGGAGGGAAGGAGAGAGAGAGAGAGAGAGAGAGAGAGAGAGAGAGAGAGAGAGAGAGAGAGAGAGATGTTGTTCTGGGACTGATCAGTAATTGGGTCTCATTTCAGGGCATTTTTCCATTTACAGCCCAAATTGGCTCCACCTGAGGCTGACACTCTCACACTTTTAGAGACCAGGTGCTAATGGACTTCTCCATTGTACTGTATGTAAACACCGTCCTACTACACCTGAACACCTGAACACTCACACACACGGCTCTTATTTTCAAATTTTATATTTTTTTTTTACCCCATTCAATATTATTTATTCACTATTTTTTTTATATTTATCCTGAACTCCTCTAGTTCTTTTTTTTCCCCTTGTCTTTTCTTGACACTCTTTGTTTTACTCTTGAGTGAGAAAATCACTACATTAAGACAATAAACTTGGCCTTTAGTTCAAGTCTCCTAAAATTTCTATGTTTATAGAATAATTTATTAAATTTATTATAAAAAAATATTACTACTCAATAAAAATAAATAATTTGAAATAAAAAATAAAAAAAAGAAATATCAGTAACCAAACCGGAAAAAATAATGCAAATAAAAAAATCAATAAAATTGAGGAATGTCAGTAACATTGAAAGATAATTACAATAAAAATCAACCAAACCTGAAAAAAAAACTGCAAAATAAAATAAAATAAAACAATGTAAAGAAAGAAGAAATGCAGTAACATTGAAAAATAATCATTAAAAATCAACCAAACATGGAAAAAAGACTGCAAATTAAAAAAAAAGTATATATTATATATATATAATTATTATTTCTTTAAATTTGCAATTTACTATACCATTTCGTTTAGTTTAGATGACAATTTTATGTCACTTTCTTCCCTTAAAACAGCGATAGAGCTCGAAAATAGAGATAGCTGTCTAACACATTCATATTCCTCCACAAGGGGGCGCTGTTAACATGTAATATAGTTAACAGTTTCCAATGAAAAAAAATCGAATCTGAATAATTATCGTTATCAGGGCGTCATCTCTTTTTATCGTCTTGAACGCTAACAGATGAGCAGAAACATTTCCGTGTTCGGTTGTGTTTCCTGAGTGACTGTTTTGTGTTCTTTTTTTTTTCTCTCTCTCTCCAAAAGTGTGAGAATCTTCTGGCGCTAATTTAATAAACACGACCCAAACAGCTCAGAGGCAGAATTCAGAACGATTACACACTCAAGTGGAGGGAAAAAAATTTAAATTCCTTCATTTCTCTCTCTCTCTCTCTCTCTCTCTCTCTCTCTCTCTCTCGCTCCCTCTCTTCTCCTCTCACACACATTCAGTGTTAATGGTAGTGGAAAAGAAGCATAAAATCGAAATTAGTTTAATCTGACAGTGTTCAAAACCCGGCATTAATCCTCTTCTTTATATCACATATTTTATGACTCAGGACACGATACATGTTCTGCACTTCTCTTTCGAAATTTCCACCCACTTTTCTTTCTTTTTTTGTGTGTGTGGTCTGTTGATTATCTTTTTTCTAATTAGCGTGTCTGCGAGGAGATTAAAAAAGAAGAAAAAAAAAAAAGGGGCTCTAAAATAGGGCCGTCGCTAAGCAGCTAACTCGAGCGAAAAACGCGAGAACTGACAAGAACATCGCTTCTCTGTGAAGAAACATTCCACCTGTACTTATAAAGAAAACTTATGAATGACATTGGTGGACATCTGACCATAAAATTGGGATGTCCTTCTTTTTATGAACCTCCCAATCCACATAAGGTTTCCATTTGCTGTTATAATAATCCACTCCCAAGATGTTCCACTACATTTGTGGACAAGGGGGGTAGTAAAGGTGAGGTGAGAAGGTGAGATTCAGCATTCACATTCCTAATAAAGGGGCTCCTAACCTATAGCAGGAGATCTTCCACTCCAACCCTTGTATCTTCATGGATCTGGTTTTCAAAGACATTGTCATGCTGGAGCAAGTTTGGGTCTCCTTTTTTTGCTACTGCGTTTAAAGACGTTCAAAACCAACGTGTGCCTCCAAGTTTGTGGTAACAGTTTGGGAAGGAACCACATCTGGCTGGATACTGATACTTTTGTAACTTAGAACATCTCAGTGTGAGGAGCTTTGTATTCAAATCTGGATTGTTGGTAAATTTTTAGTAAAGCAGCGGTGAACAAAGTAGAAAGGAAGAAAACTATTAGCACAAGAAGGTAAGAAGTTCAGATGCCTTTATCCAGAGCGACCTCAATGATCTCTTTCATACAACTGAGCAGTTGAGGTTTAAGGGCCTTACTCAAGGGCCCAGCAATGGCAGCTGGAGGGTGGGATGAGATTTGTACTCACAACCTTCTGATCAGAGGTTCAACATCTTAAACACCATGTTATCATGTCCCCTAAAATGCAGGTAACCACCCTATTATTACACACTCGCTTTCTTTCAGTGGGTGACTGGCATCTTTAGCTGATGAGAGAGGGAGAGAGAGAGAGAGAGAGAGAGAGAGAGAGAGAGAGAGAGAGAGAGAGAGAGAGAGAGAGAGAGAGAAAGAGAGAGAGAGACAGAGAGAGAGAAATAAACAGATGAGATGAGTGCATGCTTTCCTCGGGGTAATGAATGATAATTGATTCAGTTTGAAGAACACTAGAAGGAAAAGACTCTCACCTCATCTCTTCCTCCTTATTAGGAAAAATGAAGAGCCAGAGGATTCAGGGAAAAGTGTGTGTGTGTGTGTGTGTGTGTGTGTGAGTG
>MU564352.1:7215568-7230568 GCA_024362625.1 Silurus asotus | reverse complement strand
CCCTAAAAAATGTGAACAATAATTTACACAAACAATTCTTTTTTAATAACCTTCTCTACCATACAGCTCCATTAGAGCCACAGCTTCAGTGTAAAACCAAATCCCAATCAACAACAAAGTCATTTTCCAATTGTTGTATTTTCTGATCGCCTAGCAACAGCATTTTGACCAATTTGATTGTAGCAGAAAGTAGTTTGTGTTAGTGAGCGAAAAAGCTACATTTTCATTCAAAAAACTGAATCTAAATGCCAAAAAAAAGGAAGAAAAACAGGAAATCAGTGACTGAGTTGAGGGGAATGACGTCAAACACCGGAATATATATTTATATCATTCGAAATAAACCACTTTGCGAACATCGTAATGTCCTGGGTGGATTAAGTCAGGATTCAGAGATGAAACTGGATAATTTCTGATATTTTTTGCGGAATTACGCGTCTAACAATAAAGACAGCAGATAATTTCTCACACACGCACGGAAAAGATATACGCAAAAAAAAAAAAATGTTTTTCTCCCTCGGAAGAATCATTAAGCGATGCGATGCGATGCGATCGTCATCTGAGGAAAGATGTTATTGTTATTTGAGTGGCGCACTCGACCCGTCCTGGGTTCATGCTTATCATTTCATTTCATTCCCATCTCCATTTCCTTCAGCGCAAGCCGCTGTGAAGCGGCCGTGGGGCATTGTGGGTAATTACCATTAACCTACAGTCAGATCTATTCTATTTACATAAGGAGCGGCGGCGCCTCGACACCGACACCTTCGTTTCCTAAACGACTCCATAAATCGGATCAGATCTCACAGCGGCAGCTCGAATATCCGTTCGTGCTGTGATTCTCCTCCAGGGAACGGAGTGAATAAAACAAAATAAAGAAAGAAATAAAGGAAAAGAAAAAAAGCCTCATCTAACCATCTCGCCTCTGCTGGGCCTCGGGACTCTCTGCTACTCGATCAGTCTCGGAGTTTCCCTCCTGTCTACATTTCCTGCTTCACTTACCGCCGTTTTTTCCTTCTGACCCTCCACCGCCTCCGCCGCTTTAACCAGCGTGAGTGTTTATGAAATAATGCATCACATTTATTGGTATACGTTCTCAGATAGACGCTTCAAATCGCACAGGAGTTCCATGGATTAGGAGAATCAGGGAGTTCTCCGGCTGCGTCCTAACGCCATTCCTGTTAAACGATGCCGCCTCTCATTAGGAGTCTCCTCGGAAGTTCTCTCTTTAGTTATCACTTCTCCAGGCCACACACTCGAGTCTGGAATATACTTACTTTTATTTTTTACAGCTGTTTAATAACAGAGGCAAAGTTTTACGTGCCCTACATCCTGGCCAGATATCGTTCCTGAGGCCCACCTTCACCTTCACCTTCACCCACCTGGCCTCCTTTTTTTTTTTTTTGAGCTGACTGTAATTATAGCACCTGAAATCTAAATCAGATGAACATTTTTCCTTTTTAAGAAATGAAAATTTTTTTTTTGCATATTCTCATAAAAAAAAATAAAAATTTTAATTGGGTTCAAATAATTTAATTATTTCCAACAACTCAAATATAATAATAATAAAAACCCAAAACAAACAAACAAAAAAAACAAGAAATAAACAAGTAATTGTTTTTTTTGCACAACATATCTAATGTATAAATTATATTATAAATATGTAAATTTTACATTTAATATTACACAAAAATGACATATAAAGTTATTAATATGTCTGAAACAACTAAATAATAAATAAATAACAAAACATTTTATCGCCACTATTTTCTGCTTTAATACTCCACAAGCTTTTTACCGTAATTATTACATTATTTTTTTAAAGTCAAATGTTATATAAAGAACATGTTTATATCATTATTTATTTGTAGGTATAAGTGTCTCTATAGTAACAAACCTAAAGGCACTTTATTATAATTTTTTCTTTTGTTCTTTTTTTCTACTTTTCTACTAATATTTTTAACATAAATAGTCCAGGATGATGAACAGCATTTACTCACCTGTAGATAAAGTTATAGTATTTACAGAAGCACTTACATTTCTATAGAATTAGCAATAATAGAAGGAGAATAATAATATAAAGCCATGATTTGTCTCGTAGCCAGAAGAGTTCCGAGCTGCTGATACAACAAAAATTTACAAACAAACGTGTACATTTGTCTATAAAGGAGTCTCCAGTGTAAGGACTCTGAAACAGTCAGTAAGTTTTGTAAAACATCAGTTTATAGAAGCACTTATTTAAGATGTGTCGATGTATAAGGCATGTATGAGGGCGTGGTTTTGACGAGGGGGCGGAGTAATCGTTTTCCGAGATATCAATTTTGATTTGATTTGATTTTAATAAAATTGGATTCATTTTGTCCGAAAGTCTTTACGACGCTTCACGGTGCTTGTAAACCTGTAAACCAGGATGCAATGAAAACACGCTTTTTAAAAAATTATGCAATCCTTTATGTGATATTGCCAAAACGCCTGACGTACTTTATTCATTCTATTTATTTCAATGTTAATTTTTATTTTAATTGCACAGTTTTTTTTTCTTCGTCCAATTCTGGGTGTTTTTTTAATCCGTCTATAAATAGCCCGTCTGCGAAACAAAGCAAAGTCTCTAAACCTCAACTCAAACAAAGATTTACAATTCAATTTGTGACCTGGCTGGAGGGAGGACAGAAGTGAACGATGGAGGTGAAAAGACAGATGGTCATCACACACACACACACACACACACACACTATATTGCCAAAAGTATTTGGACACCTGGTCGTAAGTTTGGTATGTGATTTCTGAGCATTGCATTCCACATTTAGTCCCAATTCGCTCTTATAATTCCCTCCACTCTTCTGGGAAGATGTTCCACTAGATATTCGGTAAGCTTATAGTACACAAGGGTGTTATGAAAGGTAGGTACTGATGTAGGTGAGGAGACCTGGGGGGTGCAGTAAGCATTTACATTCATCCTAATGGTGTTTGATAGGGATAAGATCAGAGCTCTATACAAAATCACTCAAATGTTCCTCTCCAAAGCATGTTCACCAGATCTTCAGTGAGGTCACTTTGTGCACAGGGGCATCGCCAACAGGTTTGGGTTTGCAAAATGTTATTATAGCACATCTAAAGCCTCCAGATTTGTGGGAACAGTTTAGAACATATAGAACATATAGCAGGAAAGGTCAGGTGTCCCAATACTTTTGGCAATATAGTGTGAATAAATATAATATGGCAGAAAGCTAATTAAGCTACTGCTGATAAATTCCATTGATGTGAGCACTGACAAAGACTTAGCACAATGATATGGATATGAACGCTCGCTCCGTGATAAGGCAGCGTGTAATTATTTACCAATTTTCCATCTTTTTCATTTCGAACGCCAGCACTAACTCGGAACTAATTGGAGAGATAAAGTTCAAATCCGGGCGCTAACTGCAAAATAAATACAAACAGCAACCTTCGAACGGGAAAAAAAAAAAAGAATAATTGCGCTAATTTGATTAGAATCAGACCCGTTTGTTTTTCATCCTTAACGCCGGATGATAAACGAGAGACGGAATGGAAGCTGTAACGAGGAAGCAATTACATTGATCAAGTTAATTTTCTTCCTTTTTTCTGAGCCGGAAATTTGTTTTATGTTACGTTTTATTGATATTGACTGGCACGCTAATGAAAAATAATTTCGCCTCAGACTCGTGGGAAGTTGAACGTTGGCCTTGCAGACATTCGGCGCACTAATGCATCATTCGATTAAGACTTGCTCATGATATGTATACAGAATAAAGAGATCGGCCGAGAAAAAATGACCATGCTAGGGAAGCTGCAGTGTTTCATGTATGCAGACTCTTTTTTATTAACCAAACATAAAAGGTTTTAATAAAACTTCTTCCAATTCAACTACACAATATTGGCTAAAGTATTGGGACACCTGACTTTTCCTGCCATATGTGGTTCTTCTCTACATTAAATCACAAAGTCAGAGGCACCCATTTGTATAAGATGTTTGAACTAGGAGACCCAAACTCTTGATCAAACGCTTGATGTCACCCAAATGAGGATGGGTTCCCCTTTTGAGTCTGGTTCCTCTCAAGGTTTCTTCCTCATAACATCTAAGGGAGTTTTTCCTTGCCACAGTCGCCACGGCTGCTCGTCAGGGAAAAAATTCACACCATTCACCATCACTGTTGATTTGTGTAAAGCTGCTTTGAGACAATGTCTGTTGTAAAAAGCGCTATACAAATAAACCTGACTTGACTTGACCCAAACCTCTTCCAGCATGTGTAAAAGCCAGCTGCATGAAGATCTGCTTTACAAGGGTTGAAAGTGTGTGGAAGATCTCAAGTGGCCTGCTATAGAGCTACAAAACCCTATTGAACCCATCTGGTTTGAATGTTAACACTGACTTCACCCTACCTACAGCGTTACCTGAATCAGTGTCTTAATGACCACAAATCTCCACAATCACACTCCAAAATCTAATGGAACATCTTCCTGAAAGAGTGAAGGTTACTAAAACAGCAAATGGTGACTAAATGTGTTCAAAAAGAAGCACATAACAATCTTATAATGTGGTATCAAATGTTTTAAGATTATCGGTGTAACTGGTGCAATTCTAACCACGTGCTTTAATACGTCTAAGATTTCATCAAGGACAGCGAGTTAGAACAAAGAGCAAATGAAGAATGAAACGTTTGACATATTGTGACGCTCCATCGAGCCGTTCCAGGTCTTTCAAGCACGCTTCAAGAGCGGAAAAACATCCCTGGGAGATGACGAGAGATCAGGAGGACCTTCAACTAGCTCAATCCCCGAAAATTTCAAAACTATAAGGCAACTCGTGCATGATTTTAGGAGAACCACATGATCACACTTCTGCACCCATCATAATCATCAGATTCAGCTCCTGCAGACTTCACCCAGGAAGATGAAGATCCGGGTGAATCACAGGTCACCCTTTTGACACAGTTGCGGAGATCCGGGGCTAATCTCAGAGCACTGAATTGACTATTTTGAAGGTGATAGCGTGGAAATGTAGATAACTAAAGTACTTTTTTGTAAACCGAGCGGGGCTCCAAACTTTTTGATACCACCTAGTGTGTAAATGGTGGGGCTCTGTTCATCTGCTCTAATAGGGAAGTTCAAATTGCAAAATTGTTGGATAGCAATATAACTAATTTATTTATCTAAAAATGTCATGTGATATTTGTTTCTTTGTTAAGATTAAAACAAGAGAGAAAGATATTTTACCTCAGGAAATGTCAAATTCTTTCAGATCTAAACTGTAGAAGGTTCTTCCAGGTGACAAACAAAATTTTGCACCAGAGTTTAGGATAAAAAGTCGACAGTAAATGGTAGAGTACCAGGAAGTACTTTCATCCATTTTTCCCTTCTCTTTTCTGCTTTCTACACTCAGAGTCAGAACAGTTCGCTCTCACTGAGTGATACATATTTTTTTTTTATACAAGAGCTTAATAGCAGCTCTGTGTAAGTTACAGATAACAGAAGGCTCATCAAGCATGACTTAGCACCACCATGCGACTGGCTGCCACTTAAATCCATTTAATTAAGTATTTTATTTGCCTTTATATTTAAAACATGTCTCCCAGACACCCAGAATCACTCTTTACACTATTAAGCAGTCTTAAAGTGGGTTAAACGATACTCACTGTTCTGTTCAGTGCTTAGACATGTAGTCATGAGGTACTTTTTCTATTTTTTTAGCTGGTTTTCCTCATTTTTATCAATCAAAGATTTATTTCTTTATGTATATTTGATCAAATGAATTATTTTTGCTTCAAAAAAGTCTCTTGAGCGGAAAAGTCACTTGATCTTCTCCTTTTAGACTGTAATTAGTTTAAGGTGATTACAGCGAGAATTAGAAAGCACACACTGATCATGGTTCAGCTTTCGTTTTTCACACACGAGTAGGTTTTTTGGTCCATCGCTGAGCAGTGCTGATGGTTAAAATTCACTCTGTCCCCAGTTTCAGTGATGGAAAACGTACATTTCTTTTTTACTGCCTTAACAATAACAGTCCAATTTAACCCGGGCCTGAAAGCGCTTCCGGAGCCCTCAGGAGTCTGAACGTTTCTTTTGAACTAAAATGGCTGATTTTAAACCTAAAAGCACGGTAATGTTTTTCTTGGGCCTTGATTGGATAGTATTCTTTTTAAACCTGATAGAAATTGATATACAAGAATATCTTGAAGATGGCTGATCAGCAGGAGCTTGCCTTTATGGGATTTGAACTCACAACATTTCGATCAGAAGTCCACCATATTGAGCCCCAATTTTCCCAAGAGCTGCAAAATAACAACAAAACCGACTGTTATTGATCATCACAATCCTCCCACACTGGAGACTCCATCCAACAATGTAAAAAAAAAAGACCATATCACCAATTACAAAACTTTTTTTTTGACCCTCAGACCAGTCAACAGCATTCTGCAGCATTATGGAATCATTTTGGATTATAACCTGATGTTCAATTCTCCAAATGTCTGATATTTCTTGTTCACGATGAAGCCAAAACACAAAAGGTTATAAGAATAATTCCAACAGGAAATGACATGCTTTTGTAAATGCTATGCCAAAAAATCAATTCCGAACAAGAACATTAATAGAGAGAGAGTTGAGACTCGGTTCGCCGTAACCTGTGGCAGTTCTATAAGAAATGTCTTATCCGAAGTGGCTAAAAATTCAATTATTCATTAATTTAATTATAGATTCCATTTATTTATTTATTAATTAATTAATTTTTGTGTGTTAAGGTTTTAGAATGTTCAAATCCCTGGGCCAAGAATTCTCCTCGACGTTGCCAAGAGCAGCTTCATAAATGATCCACAGCGGCTTAAAAAAAAAATACATCGGCACAGGATTTTCATATTAATGAAGAAATTTTCGAACCGTCGGTGTGTGTCCCGAAACAGGAACCGCGCAAACACATGAGCGTCTACACACAGTTACAGGCTGCATTAATCCTCACCTTGTTAAATAAACACATAGGCTCTCAGTGCCAGGAAGCAGAAATCCAAACACGCATCCATGCCAGATTGGATAGAAAATTCTACTATAGTGTCCAGTACATAACTGAGGGTGAAGGTGTAAAGGAGAAAAAAAAATATGCGAAATATCACACCAGCATAAGTATTCATAGAATGTGCCATGGCACTTGAAATTCAGAGTAGGTGCATCGCATTTCTCCGGATCCTCTTTAGATGTTTCCACACAGTGATTACAGTCCACATCTGGGTAATTCCATGGATTTGGAAACGCACAAACACCAGTCTATATCAGGTTAGCTCAAAATGCAAATCAGACCACGCCATGTGGAAGGTCAAGGAAGTGATTGCAGAGCTCAAAAACAGGATTGTGTCGAAGCAAAGATCTCAGGAAAGCTACAAGAAAACTTCTGCTGCATTGAAGGGTATTAAAACCACAGTGGCTTCCATATTTATTTATTTGTTAAATAGAAGTCTGGAACAATTAGCACTCTTCTTAAAGCCAAAGTGAGCAATCATAGGAGAAAGAAATTGGTATGAGAGATGACCTGATGTTCACACTGGTTGAGGTCCAAAGATCATGTTTGTAAATGGGAGACTATTGCAGAAGGTCAGCCATCATTGCAAGACTAAACTGGGCTCCATGGGAGAACGGTCAGACAGAAAACTGTCCTCAGTGCAAGATGTGTAAGTAGAATATTCTATATAGAAGGTCATGAGTTAAAATCCCAACACCAGCAGCCTGCCACTGCTGGGCCCTTGAGTACGGCCCTTAAACCTCAACTGTTTACTGGTATGAATGAGTTATTTGTAAATTGAATGCCATTGTGTTAGCCCTTACACAGTGTGCCTTTGTGAATCATGTACAATCCATACATTACCTACATTTGCCAAAGACGAACTCCAATTAAAATGTAAAAAAGTCTCAAAGAATGAAGGCTGCACCTAAACTCCATCTTAAATCTCATGGTAATATTTATGATATACACCAAATCATAGTTATACAACTGATTAATTAAGGGTTAAGGGCCTTGCCGAAGGGCCCAGCAGTGGCAGCTTGCTGGTGCTGGGATTTGAACGCATGACCTTCCAATCAGAAGTCCAACATCTTATACACTGTGCCACCACTTACCTCTTATAACACTTAGAAATACTGAATACTCATGTCAGTGATAGTGGATTTTAAGAACGCTTCTCATGACCAAATGGTTCCGGTCTTATATTTTATATATATATATATATTATTATTATTATTATTATTATTATTATTATTATTATTATTATTATTATTTTACGATGAACACATCTGACAGGTTGTTGAAAGTCTCATGGTTTTCTTTTCTCTGGGTTCCCATTAATAGAAGTTCACACCATACTGTATGTGTACATGTTCAATGTTAGTCTTTATACAGACCTTATATTTAATTTGTAAGACCTAATATGCTATTGTTTTTCACAAAAGAAGCTAACTATAAAAAACAGTACAGCAAATAACCTCAACCCTACAAGAAGCTTAAATAACATGTCCATGTGTTTCCTAATTACCTGGAAATGCTGAAGCTATTGAAGCCAATACGAACAGCAAACCTATTGATTCTTGTTAATGAAGTGTGACCAGTTTGTGGACTTCATTCAGGTGAGGACCAGAACAACAATGTCCAAGTGGACACTCGTTGCACGACTCGACTGCGATGAGAAAGAGATTTGACTTTGTGTCGACCGTTTTTTTAACTACTGCACAAACATTTATTCTGGATGTAAGTCTGTATGTGTTGCAAAAAATCTATAAACTGGTAATTTTTAAAATTATCCAGCAGTTGGTTTAGTGGGACATTGGCCATTCCTATGCTAAGGTGAATGTAGGAATGAATACAGGAAAGAAATTCGGAATGGAGTGACAAAATTCAGGGTTGAATTCAGGAATTTAAAACGTTCAGAGCTCAGACATAAAGGAAATCGGGAATTTATTCCATAAGGGTAGGATAGACATGAAGGAAGTTGGGAAGGATGGAGGAAATTCATTTTTAATATAATTTCCTTTTTTACATGAAATGTATGATTTATTTTTAAAACAGCCTTAAATTTCATGTCCATTTCTTTAATTAAATACATGTGCCTTAAAAACATTTAAATAACAATGAACCGAATTATTCACTAAAAACTGCATAATATCTGTAAACATATGTTGTAAATTGAGGAAACATCGCATTTAGAAAAGGCTGAAACACAGGCGTAAAAACTAGCGGGCTGGAGGTCTGAGTCTGTCAAGAGTCCAGGCAAATCATTATTTAGCTGACTTCCTGTCTGCAACATTTCAAAGCATATGAGTGTCATGAATAGTGCAATGGTGAAGTCTTCAGGAATAAAATAGACGTGAAATCCCAGGCCAGGCTGTGCATGCTAATGCAATGCTGACATTTTAAATCATCTTAAAGAGTACAGAATTTATCATCGTATCATGCGATCATACGTAAGAAAAAAAATTATTATATTTATATACGTCCTTATCCATATCAACTTCCTTTTATCTCATTCATGCAACTGAGCAGTTGAGCAGTAAGGGCCTTGTTCAAGGGCCCAGCAGTGGCAGCTAAATGGGACTGGGATTTAAATTCATGACCTTCTGAACAAAAGCCCAATGTTTACCTTGCTACCATTTCCCAATAAAATCACACAGTGACATTTAGAGCAATGCTAAGCATTTTCCATGCCATAGCACAAACAACAGAGCAATGCTAAGCATTTTCTATGCTATAGCACAAACAACAGAGCAATGCTAAGCATTTTCTATGCTATAGCACAAACAACAGAGCAATGCTAAGCATTTTCAATGCCACAGCATTCATACAACAAAGGAATGATGACAGCTAGTACTCCTCTGAGTGTTGGCTAAAAGACAGAGGTGATCGTTTGTGTTTGTTGCACAAAATTTTACAGCTAATTAACTTTTTTTTAATGGAGTCTTAATTCAGATCTTGTAACATAACAAACAAAAAGGAATTCACTAGTGATTTCAGTAAATAAAAGAGGAAACAAGCGAACACTCAAATTAGCTTTATAGCAAATACGCTTACATTCAATCTAGCATTAAACACATTCACACAAACTACATTTAAACATGTTTACAGTTGACCTAGCATTATTATAAACGTAATCGTAACCTACACCTCAGACTAGCATTAGGGTTAAAAATGTTACCATTTATGTAACTATCTATATTAATTATATTAACAAACTAGCAGCAAAGTAAACAATTAAACTTTCACTACAATAAACAGGCTAACATTTTAGCATTACTAAAATAAAACTAGCATTTTGATAATAGGGCTAAAACCTAAATTAGCATCATAGTAAATCACTCAAACTAGCATTATACAGTAGTTAAAGGGCTAAAACTCAAATCTGGCTCATAAAATAGCTCAAACTAGCATAGATTATGTCTATTACAATCAAACTAGCATTGTTTCACTCATTAAGCATTAAACTGGCATAGAATTGTGCTAGTTTAATATGGACCCGATGTGTTCTTAATGGTTTTTAGTGCCAAGTCCACACTTTAGTTTTATTTAACAATCATTCTGTAACTCTTACTTAGGTTTAATTACACCTAAGTAAGAGTTACAGAATGAGTGTTAAATAAAACTAAAGTGTGGACTTGGCACTAATTTTTAAATTTTTAGTTTAGTTGTATGTGCTATTGTGAGCACCTCAGCAGCTCCACCACAATCTGGTTTGGAAACTGCTTAACAACTGATTGTAAGTCTACACAGTAAATGGTGAGAACTTCTTAAACCATTACTTGATACAGCTTTATAAACACTATGGATCCTCTAACATTTTACTTCACTTGTTCACAGTGGGGAATTTCAAGATAGCGCCAATCTAAACTACCTCAGATTACCTCTGCATTTTTTGGACACACACACACACACACACACACACACACACACACACACACACACACACACACACACACACAATTGGAATACAAATATCCCAATCCACTCCCAATCCCAATCCACTGTTGCAGGACTTTGCACATGCATTTCTATGGTGTTCTGTTGCACACTGCGCATTTATACACATTTCCATCTCTTGTAATTGCACAATTATAACCTTGTACATTTGTAATATATGTCTTGTTTCTGTATGTCCTTGAATTATGTCATAATCTGCTTGGAGGATTCACAAACTCAAGTTTTGATTTCATTGTATGATGTAACTGATTGTCTCCTGTACATATGACTTGAATCACTCTTTTACTAAATTATACATAAACTATAAAGAATATGAATATACTTCAATCTAATCCAGGTATATGACTACTAATAAAAACAGGAAGTGGACTTGGTGCGTCTGGGTATAAGTTTTTTTTTAAATTGAGATGATGATGATAAGAAGAAGGAAAATGTCGAAAAAATAAAGCCAACATGCTTGGAATTCATACTAAAGATGTTGCCTTTGGCTATGTACTTGATAAACAGCCAAGAGAGACTGATTTATCAGTTTTCCTTCCTTTTCTTGTGTGTTCCAAAAGAAAGGAGCTGGTGTAGGTTGGACATAGTCCAGCTAATCTTGGGATGCTGTTTAGAGATCTGGTTTACTGGAACTGGACTTTTTTGTCTCTGGATCTCGGATTCTTCTAGTAATCGGGCTGCCAAATACGGGCCTCGAGGATTCCTGACTCGCGTCTCAACATTCGGGCGGATGAATTGTGTACCGATGAGCCGATGTTACCATCTCCAGGCTTCTCACGAGCCAAGCGTGTTTCGAAAGAGAAATGTGTTTGTCCTTATTTAGCACCATGAAGCGTAACATATGGAGAGAGTGTTGGGTTTCTCGGCAACCGAACGAATGGTTGGGGAAAACATAAATAACGGCTCGGCGTGGCCGGGTCGTAGCAACGCAACGGAAGCAAGTTTTAAATTTATGGTTTGGAAACAAGACAGACGGCATAAATAAATCAGGACAAATGGAAGGAAAGCAGACGGCAAAATAAAACAAAACAAAAAAAAAAAACAGACGGAAAACGCACAAGCTCGAACGAAAACTCGCTTTCGTTCATCCATTCGGTTCAGAGGAACGTCTTTCATTCCCTACGTCTCTCTTTCTATTTCTCGCCCTCTCCCTCTGTCTCTTTTCTAGTATAATTTCTTGTTTGAACACATGTCGCACCAGGAGCACTGGAGAGGGATGAAGTCGAAGATTTTCAAGCCGTGTTCTTTTGGCACAGACGTCAAAGACAGACGCCAAAGAGCTTCATTAGGCCCGACGGGAGAGTAGATGGATCCAGAGGCTCATGGAAGTCTACCAGCAGTAAACACAGTGGCAGGCTGGGTAATAATCCATCATAAAAGAGCCGCTCATGTCTCAACATCGCGCCACCCGACGCCTTCGCCACGCTCTTTCGGCTCCGTCAGCTTAGCTTAATGCATCCCTGCGCTCTGTCGATCGTTCTCGTTCGGTCTCGCTCATTTGTTCCCTCATGGCTTGCTTGTTTTCTCTAAGTGCAACACTGAGGAGGATGTGGTCCACTTTTGAAGGTCAACTGTATGATTGAGACCTAAGTGCACTTTTGCCACCATTAAAATGTCCAATTTCTGGAACACAAAAGGTGTATTTTTGCGCTAACAACCTTTTTTTCGCCAATGAAACTCTCACACAACTTGCTTAGTAAAAGGCTAAAACTTTTCCCACTAATTTGAAGGCACACAGTTGTATAGAATGTCTAAAACTTTGCCTGAACTAGGAAACCCAAATCTGTTCCATAAATGACAATGCCCCTTTGCACAAAGCCAAGATACATGAAGATCTGCTTAGCATGGTTTGGAGTGAAATATCTCCTGCTATAGAGCTCCAACCATATTGAACACCTGTGGGATGAATGTGAACCCTGACTGCACCCCAGGCCTCCTCACCTTACTGATCTGACTTTACTAATACTAAACAATTCTTCAGAAAAATTTAGTGGAACATCTTCCTAGAAGATTGGAAGTTATTATTGAAGCAAATGAGGGCTAAATGTGGAATGGGAACCCAGTGAGATCCTCCTGGAGTTTGTGTGCATTGTGACATGCTTTTTTTGGTTTCCTGTTTTATTTACCAGTAGACCTTGTCCCAAGCAGCTTTACGGAAATAAAAATGGGTTAAATGAAGTGATCTATCTATCTATGATACTTCTTCTCCAACATAAAATTTTTTTAGAAATTCTTATCATTTGTTGCTTTGATATTTTTTTTTCTTTAACCACTGTCACCTCTTTTCTCAAACATGAATGCTGGATCTCGGTGGGCGATGGAGCGGATACGACTTAATGGATTTTATTGGAGGTAAATCTGGTGTAGGACAGGATGGCGGTTAATGGTCCTCCTGCCAGCTCAGCCAATTCTGGGACTTGAAGACATAATGCTTAGCCAGTGAGCTAACACAGCTCTGATAAGGCTTGTAGGCTTCTGTCTGACCTAAAATTTTCTTGTCAACCTCTAACATGCCTTTTTACATGTATCAATCTGGTACCGGCAGAGCGAAACTTTAAAATAGCTCTCCTGCTAGCATCATTTTCTCAACTTTAGTACAGATTTTATACATATTTAATACATTTTTTCCTTTTTTTAAAGACAGGCTTTATAATGTGGGTCCTCTTAAAGTGGGTCCTCATAATGTAGGTCCTCATAAAAAGGATTTATTCTGGAACCTACCTGATTTATTGAATGACCCGATGATTTCATGTCGAGTTTGTGTGCAGGTGAGGCTTGCTGTTCTCTGCAGGACCTTTAAAATCCACTAATTATAAGGGCTATAAAATGTGTTCATATACTCGCTTTTGCATGCACCTGATTCTGGAATCTGGGTTTTTATTGATAACCGTGATTTACACAAATCTCACAGTACATCAGTTCCCTGATTACTGATCTACCCTGTACACTGGGCGAATAAAGGTTTGTGCCAACCTACAGGGCTGAAAATAGGAGCCGAGGAGTGTGACGAGAGAACATTACAGGTTTGTCGATGTGGGGATTTGACAAGGCCTTCCTGCAAAATCGAATCTCGGCGCAGCTTTTTTGCCTTTCCACGTCCCTGAGACACCGGCTCTGTTCAAAGCCTCCCACAAAAGCCGATTTCTGTAATCTGTGCAGGCCAAGCGGCACATCGACAAATGGGTGTGAAGGAGTGTTTTAACCAAGCAGAACAGCATGGGGATTTTTTTCCTTTTCATTTTTTTTCCCCTTGGCCAGTCAGTACTTGTAAGAAGGTGATAAGTGACTTCAAACTGGGCTCTCAATCACTCACAGTGGTAACAGGTAATAAAACAAACAACATAGTTAACAGAAAACATATCCAGGTACCTTAGGCTTGCAGCTCCAGGGCAAAATTAATGAAGTAACATTTAAATGCTAAATAGTGTGTCTTGGCTGGTTGTTCCTTTTTGTCATTTGGATGCAATTTATTTTGGAATGTAGTCCGTCAATTTTCCTTTTACACAATCTAATTAAACAGCATCGCATTAAAAAATCATATGACATCTTCAGTGTTTCTTGGGAAAGATCCAGTGTTTCTGGGGTTTAGATACCCGGTACGTAGTGACTGGAAAAAAAAAACACACCAAGCGCACATTCTTTGGCACCTACTTTGTTTAAAAATAAAATACTTTAGTGAATGCATTTTAATCAAAGCCGGTCAATGAGTTGGTGCTAAGTCATTGCTGATGAGCCTCCATTTATCTCTAAAGTACCCCGAGCTGCTATTAAGATTCTGTATTATGCAGAATAAAAAAAAAGCCAGCAAAGGCAGAATGTTTTCAAGGACATTCTGATCAGGTCAGTAAATAGCAATGAAGTAAGTGTCTGTCTGCATCGCCGTTTATTTCTTCTTCATAATTGTGGATATATAAAGAAAAAAAATGCACAACAGTCTGGGAAAACATGTTCTACAAACCAGACAAAATTATAATATGCTTAATAATATGTATCAATAACATGCTTACACACACACACACACACACACATATATATATATA
>MU564352.1:7168463-7215508 GCA_024362625.1 Silurus asotus | reverse complement strand
ATCTATCTATCTATCTATCTATCTATCTATCTATCTATCTATCTATCTATCTATCTATCTATCTAAAGATAGCAAAACCTTAATTTGCGAGTGACGCTCTTTACGATTGCTTTGTAGTACGAGCAAAAATTTCCATGAAAAGACGTTTTTAATTAAAGTTGAGAATAAAGGTCGAGACGAGTGAATAAAAAAAAAGTTAATCTAAAAAAGCTAAGTTTAGTGAAAGCAGGGATTTGGGTGACAGCCTTTCCAAAATCATAATGGAAGAAGACTCCTTCCAAAAAATAATCCTCCTCCTCCACACCTCATCTCATCTCAGCCTCAGCCCCGAGTCTTCTCAAGGGTACAGTAAAGATTGTGTATATTATAGAGATTTAAAGTTAACATCACTTATAATTGTATTATTATATTATATTACTGTATATTGTACTGTATAATTTTATTTTTATATGAAGATTTTTGGGTGTTTGGAACGCAATCTCTCAATTTACAGTCATTCCTATGGGAAAATTCGCTCTGATATACGAGTAAATTGGTTTGCGAGCACTTTTCCGGATCTGATGGTTCTCACAAACAGAGGTACTATTGTATCTATTTATATATAGTTTTGAAACCAGACATGATTGACTTTAATCAATTACATTTGTTACCACTAGGTGGTTACTGATAAACATCATGATCAAAACTAAAGTCATACCCTACATGGACCAAACTACTTGGTCACCTGACTTTCGCAGCTCTATAGGGGTTCTTTACCAAACTCTTACCACAAAGTTGCAGCCACACAATTGTATAAGATGTAGCACTAAATTCGTCCTTTACATCAACTAGGAGAAGCAAACCTGTTCCTGCGCACAAAGCCAGCTCCATGAAGATATGCTTTCCGTATGGAAATCTGATATCATGCCATATTTAAACATTTACAGTATATACAAATTTTTTTTTACTTATTATCCCATTTTTCTATACATATTCCTATAACACCATTTATGATACATTGAAGTACAATATAATACATTCTCTTTACAATTTTGTGGATAAGAAGAAACGTGAGTACAAACAGTACTTGGGAATTTGGCTCAAAGCCAATCTTCAACACCAAAACGCATGTTGGTGAAAAGCGACTTTTTTGTGATAATTTTTTTTAATTGTGTGGCTTTATTTTCTCAAACACAATTTAAATTGCACACCTCAAATACTGCATTAACCATCAACGCAACAGCCTCTTTCAGTCGGTCAAGAAAAAACAAAGAATTAAAGCGATCTATTAAAAAGACATCTTCAATTCACAAATGAAATAACAGTATTATGTTACAAAGCAGAAGATCCGATAGTATTCAGTAAAACTAATGTCATTTAGATTAAATTACTTAGATAAAGTAAAACCTAATTTTCGGAGCTGACTGTGATTTTCTTCTCTCAAAAAAAGGGCAGTTTATTCAACTCGAACAAAATCCGGTTAAAAAAATGTACTAGGTAATGATGATTGTGCATTTAAAAATAATGCAGTAAAAAGTACTATCTATTGAATCATAAATGTAGTTGAGTAGAGAGTAAAAGTTGCTCATACCTTTAATACTCAGCAAAACAAGAAAGCAGGCAACAAATTACTTGAGTACAGTAACAAAGTACATTTACGCAGATACTTTACACATTTGTGTGAACTTTTGTCCATAATCAGTAGTTCAAACACAGATGTTTCTCTCACCTCGAAACGAAATATTAAGACAGTTTGGAAACGCTGAGCAAGCTCTTCACACACTCTGGCGTTTATTATTCCAGAAATATTATTCAATGTGTATCAATAGAGAAAGTTAGCAGATTGTGTTGGTTATCGTCTCAGGTTTCATCTCACTTCTAACAGCTCAGTTACAGCTGATGAATCCAGGATGTTTCCTGCCAGTAGAAGTTGATCGCAGTCTAAGCTGAAGGAAACGATTACTTTTTTAGATCTTAAAAATAATGAAGCTGTTTTTACGTCACTGTTTATAGAGGATAAATGGAGAATGCACATTGACACTATACAGATTAAAAATTAATGATAAATAAAAGATCAAATCTCCACCATATGTGTTTTTTTACCAAATTGTCCGGTTAGAAATTCTGACCCTGTGCATGAAAATATGCTTTACATGAATTGGAGTGGAAAATCTCTTAGCTATAGAGCTCTGACCTCAACCCTCTTAAACAAGTTTGGGATGAATTGGAACGCAGGCTGCACCCGAGGCCTTCTCACCTCACCTACAGCAGAACCTGATTTTAATGATGCCCTTGTGAGCACAAATTTCCACAAGCACACTCCAAAATCGAGCAGAACTTCAAGCAGAGGTTATTATACCAGTCAATGGGGATTAAATGTGAAATTTGAAGTTTTAAAAGTACATACGAATCTTGAGGTTGAATATCTACAAAACATTTATCCATGTTATTGACGATAAGATGACATCATCATAAAAAATGAGGATGTGATGCATCTATTTATAGAAGTGCGTCGTATACAATCGCAATGCATCGTTTTCAACATATTTGCATCTGTGAAATAAAATTTTTTTTTTCAATATAATGATTTGTAGATGTTCTCTACTTTTATTATTTAGAAAGCGACCAATAATTTGTGACCAATATTTTCTACGTCGAATGATTTCTCCTCGTTTCTCCGGCGCGATCTCTCTGAGAGTCACATAGAATACAGATTAACATGGCAGAGGTAGAGCTGTAACTCCCTGTAGACAGAACATGAAAAGAACCTTCTTTTTTTAATTAATTATTTTACAAGGGCCTGTTTGTTAATGGGCCATGTTTTAGAAGAAAATTGATGATCTGCTGTCTGTCTGAAAGAAAGAAAGAAAGAAAGAAAGAAAGAAAGAAAGAAAGAAAGAAAGAAAGAAAAGTGTTTTATCTGTACCATATCGAATTGCTCAAGATCGTATTTTTCGCAATGCATCGCATCGTGTTGAATCGAATCGAAATCGGATTCCGCATCCTAATGGAGAAATCGTGTCGTATCGCATTGGCAGCTGCTTCATATGTATTTTTAATGTGACCATCAGCCACAGTTATGGAGCTGCACATCCCTAGTCAAAATAATGTACAAAGCAACCCTTTGTAAAGGAAAACGTTTTGGCTTAATGGTGAACTAATGAGACACCAATCAACAGGCTGTTTCAGAACCATATACAGTTCAGGTGGTAATTTGCCAATGAGAAAAAGTTGCCTTGTGTTAAAAGTCTCTCTGTAGCACAGTGTTGCTTCGGCCAAAAGGTATTGATTAATCTTCTATAGCAGCAGCTGACATTTGTACTGGCTGCAAGGCAAATCGCAGGATTATATTAATGCACTCATTTAAATACCTTTAGCTTCTCAGGTCCACTTCTCAGTACATGACTCTTTTTTTTGACGTCTTGGTGGCTGAATATCTGAGTAGGTTGCAGCTCAGCGGCTTATGGCTCTGGATTAAAAGGTTGGAGGTTCAAGCACCCGTTTTACCACGTTGCTGCATTTGGGGCCCTTGAGCAAGGCCCCTAAACCTCTGTTGTCCAGGTGTATCATAGCTAACCCTGCGCTCTGACCCCAGCTTCCTAACATTGTAAGGATACGTAAAGAACGGATTTCACTGTCCAGTGAAATTAATATGACGAGGAGAAAGCACCGTATGTACGTAAGTACAGTATTTGAAGTATGAAGAACCTGAAAATACTCCTGGCCGAATGTAAGCACAGCTCAGTCATTTCCGAGGAGAGCAGGAGTGTGTTAGTTCAATTTCTTTGATTTTTATAACCTTTAAATGGATAATGAATAAGCTAAGAAAATGAATCAGAGGAAGCCTAAGAGAACATTTATCTCTAAAACAGGTCAAATTAAAATGTGTGTGTGCTGAATCCAATGTTTCTGACTTCTCCTCGCAGTCAAATGATTCATAGCCACTACTGAATTATCTGATGGTCACTCCAAAATCCCACAAGTTCATAAGCCCTGGCTGGTGAAAAGAAAAATCCTAAATGAGAGGAAAACGTTCTACTACCGCAACTGCTACTGTTTTATGCGATCCATATGGATGCCATAAAAAGATGGCTATATACATGAGGCAGACTATTGAAGCAATGAAGTAAATGTCCTTGAAATGTATTGGAGCAGTCTGGGTTATATGGAAGCCCATTGTGCTTAGTCTGCAAGTGAATCATAAAAAATTTCGATATGACAATATTTAACCCTCCATTACATGCCCATGGAATCCACCACTTTCACACTCGAAGGGCTGCATTTCTTTTCGTATCGTTGAGTCGTTATCAATCGGCACGTGTCTGTATTAACTCATTTTTTTAAAGCATTTAAAGCATTATAAAATTTGTCATTACAAAGTCCGTAACAACGTCTAGTGAATGAGCTCTGGGGGAAATAATAAAAAAGATTCAGACAATCGATGTTTATAACAAAATGCTGCTGTGAACGATGGTTGCGTTGAACCCTAAAGTTACAGGAATGGCGGATCCGTTTAGCCTGACTCACGCCATCCCTGTGTCTGTCAGTGTAATGCTGGGTGAAGTGCATTAGCGAACAGAGCTCACATTTAGAAGAGACACAAGAAGTCACTCGGATGGTTCTCTGATTGAGGGTGGCGTATCGTCTCGCTCGACTTTCCAGCGTAATTATAGATACATAAACGACGTTGCGCCGCTCATTCTTTTAAGTGCCTTTTCCTAATTTGCGTCGATCACAGATTGTACCCAGGTAGCTCACGTTGCTGGGTAACATGGGTCTGAGACATAACATGGATGCAGAGGTAATAGGATGGAACTGCTGGACAAATAAAACGCTTTGCCGACACTGCAAATATATAAGCGTCTAAATATAAGAAATAAATGCATGATTTCAGAAGATACAAACTAGAAACAAGTCAAATGATCTTCCAATGCAAGAAGATAATTACACTTGGTAAGATTTTTTGAAATAAGGATAATATCTAGAATATCTAAAATTCTCAAAATAAGCTTTAAAACACTTATTCCAAGCAGTGGATTAAGTCTAATAAACATAAAATTAGCTTTTAAATTTTTAAGGATTAAGGATACGTGTGTGCATCGAACCAAAAAGCTCTGAACCGCAATTTTTCAGTATGGATAGGTGTACTTTTACACCACTACTAACTTAACTTAATATAAAATTATTAAGAAATTAATAAAATAACAAATTTGTTTCTGGATTTGGAAAAAAGCGTATGACAGGGTGGAGAGAGGAGTTGTGGTATTGTATGAGGAAGTGTGTGAGGGTGGTGCAGGACATGTATGAGGACAGTGTGACAGCAGTGAAGTGTGCAGTCGGAACGACAATCCGGTTCAAGGTGGAGGTTGGACTGCATCAAGGATCGGCTCTGAGCCCTTTCCTGTATCCAGTGGTGATAGACAGGTTGAAGGACGAGGTCAGACAGGAGTCTCAGTGGACTATGATGTTTGCGGATGATATTGTGATTTGTGGTGAGAGTAGGGAGCAGGTGGAGAAGATCCTGGAGAGGTGGAGGTATGTGCTGGAGAGAAGGGGAATGAAAGTCAGTAGGAGTAAGACAGAGTACATGTGTGTGAATAAGAGGGAGGGCAGTGGAGGGATGCAGTTGCAGGGAGAAGAGATGGAGAAGGTGGAGGAAGAGTGCAGAAAAGAGTGCAGGCAGGGTGGAGTGGGTGGAAAATAGAGTGATAGCAGGAGTGATTTGTGATAAAAGAGTATCAGTGAGAGTGAAAGGGAAAGTTTATAGGACTGTGGTGAGACCTGAGATGTTTTATGGTTTAGAGACAGTGGCATTTAGTAAAAGACAGGAGGTGAAGCTGGAGGGAGCAGAGCTGAAGATGTTGAGGTTTTCATTGGGAGGGATGACGATGGACAGGATTAGAAATTAGTTTATTGTACAGCGTTTTGCAGAGGAAGTGAGAGAGACCCAATTGAGATGGTTTGGAACAGAGGAGGGACATGCTGAGGATGAAGCTACCAGGAAGGAGGAAAAGAGGAAGACCAAGGAGGATTTTTATGGATGTGGTGAGGGAAAACATGCAGGTAGTTGGTTTGAAAGAGGCAGATATAAAGAATAGGGGGGTATGGAAACGGATGATCTCCTGTGGCGCCTCCTAATGGTAGCAGCCGAAAGAAGAAGAAGATAACATCATTTTACACAATCTGCTCTTGCTTAGTATTTTATTCTTAAAAAGATCAATAAAATTTTTATGGCTAGAAATAATATTGTGATTCTTGACTAGATGAGGAGTTTTTGTGCTGGGGATTATGCGTTTATGCACTATGCACGAGGAAAATCACATTTATAGCATGCAATTTTGAACAGGCGGCTCATGGATGTGAGTAAATTCAGCGTTCATGCGTTGAAAAAAAACGGCCTTCATATTCGGTCATGGCAGAGGAAGAAGTGGAAGAAAAAACTCATGCCAGGCCCCTCATGCTGAGAACAAGCTGTTCATTGGGAAGGGTGTGAGCTTTTCTGTTGACATAGCTGGAGTTTGGCTTGAGGTTAAGGCTTTATTTACCAAAGAGTGAAAGACAAAGAGAAAGCGAGAGGGAGAGAAATCAATGGCTCTCCACTGCTGGAGGACTCCGAAGATCAATGGACACTCAAAAAAAAAAAGCCTCTGAAGAAAAAAAAAACAACAACATTGATTGTTCGACTGAAGAAGAAAGAAAAGCAAAGCAAAAATAAGAAAAAAACCACCTGTGCAGATGGAAAATTTACTCAAACCTTCAAGTACTGTGCTTTTCCAGTGTTGCCATTATGGCTTTGCTCTTTTCCTCCTCTCAAAAAAAATCCCTTTAGGATGTTTACTGAACTTTTTTATGAGCTCAAAAGGAACTGGTTCACCAAAAATGAACCTTGAGATGCAGTCAATCAGCCAAGAGAGGCAGTTTCTGGCTCACACTGGTCCACTGAGACTAATGGAGCTAATAAGTTAGCATCACAGGGTGCAGGGCTGTTAGAGAAAACAAACCCTATCACAGCGAAACAGTGGAAAAACATTTGGGTTGAATTCAATAAAAATGTTCAAATCGTTTAAATTACTGAAAAGTACATCGAATTTCTGAGAATTTATTCTACATTTTTGTTTCATGTTTTTTATGTTTAGCGATTTTGCCTGAAAACTCCAAGTTTGGAAACTTGGAGTTTTATCGTTTTTGAGACTTTGTTTCTAAGCAACAAACTACAAAAGTAAAAGGCAAAAACATACAAGAATTGGACAGTAAATGACAACAGTCCTGCCTGTTCTTTGCTCTAAAGAACTTGTGTAAGATAAAGAAAAATAAAGAAGATGTAATCAGACTTCCTCACCCCCACAGCCAAACATGTAGCTGAAAGTGGTTTGGGGTTGTTTTGAAGCAGGGAAAGTTAGGACTCATTGGGGATTCCTGAACCAACATGGCAACCATTCCATACTTCCCCATGCATTACCCCATGCAATTCTGTCTGGGCTGCGGTTTATTGGAACCGAGTTCACCACAAAGAAAAATAAACAAGACAATGAAGCATATGAAGCTCTGTAAACTTTATTTAAAGAGCAAACACTCATCTAGAATGAATCGGTCATGGAATGACCTGCCCAGTCACTGCACTTAAATCCTATTGAACTGTTTTGGGATGAACTGATCTTTAATAATAAATCTCCAACTACTGAAGAACACTTTTGGCACAAGGCACGCAAAAGTATTCCAGCTGAATGTTTGGAGAAAGTGACTGTCCGGGTGGCGAGTGTGTGTAAAGCTTTTATTTATATTAAAGGACAAATGAAATGCACACAAACGAACATGCAGGCATCTCAAAAACATTTGATACATATCAATCTATCTATCTATCTATCTATCTATCTATCTATCTATCTATCTATCTATCTATCTATCTATCTATCTATCTGTCTGTCTGTCTGTCTGTCTGTCTGTCTGTCTGTCTGTCTGTCTGTCTATCTATCTATCTATCTATCTATCTATCTATCTGTCTGTCTGTCTGTCTGTCTGTCTGTCTGTCTGTCTGTCTGTCTGTCCATCTGTCTGTCTGTCTGTCCGTCCGTCTTTAAAAGCACATACTTGTATAAAATGTAAAATTCCACTTTCTCTTCACTGGAACTAAAAGAGCCCAAACATCTTCCAGCATGACATTGACCATCTGCACAATCTGAGGTTCATGAAAACATGCCATTACAAAGTCTGGAGTGGAAGAACTCAAGTGTCCTTCACTGATCTCGATTCCTGCAGAACATGTTTAGAATGAACTGGGACAAAACATTACACCAGGCATTCCTGCTAATCATCAGTACTGGGCCTCTGTTGCTTTATGACTGAATGACTACAAATCCCCAGATCCAATTTTTCCCAGATGTTCAGAGGCTGCTTAGGGGTCCACATAATTATGATCATAGTACATTAAGCTCGACAGATTCAATGCTGCATGTTTGATAGACTTCCAGAAGGAAGATCATCTTGTCTTTTGATTATGTATTATATCTACTGTGTCAAATAGATATTTTAATCTATTAAGGATGGTTTATAAATGTATTTAATGAAATATATCCGATTATTCTTTCAAGACAGGAGAGAGAGAGATAGATAAAAAGACAGACAGACAGACAGACAGACAAACAGACAAACAGACAGATAGATAGATAGATAGATAGATAGATAGATAGATAGATAGATAGATAGATAGATAGATAGATAGATAGATCAATCTGCATCTACAGACATAGCGTGTGAACTGACTCGTCTTAGAAACTTGTGTTAGAAAGTTTTGGAATTCCATTCTTCTACTTCTTGTACCAAAGCAGCAGAGCCAAACACAAAAACTCGTAAAAAAAGTTTCGTAACACTGAATCTGTACTCGGAGGTAGACGGAGTGATGTCACTCATTTCTCCGACAGATGACAAAACATCCCATTATGCTACGGATTGCCTTCATAGGTCATTAGGCAAGGTGGATATCAGACAGAAGCAGTCAACCCTGCTATGAGAAATGGAGTCATGGATGCCTGCTTCCTCTTTTGTCTCCTTGTCTCTGTATCTTCTCTGCTTTCCTGCTGTTCTCTTTGTTTACTCTTTCTTTGACTGGTATTTTGTTTAAACCATGATTTGTCTGAGAATTTTAGTGGGTTTTATTCATTTGATTTAACAAGTGATGAACTTGGAGGATTTCGATGTTAAAGATCAAATCAGGATGTTTGATTGAATGAAAAATGTTTTTCAGTAAAGAGGTCTGGCTTTGTGTCAGTTCCAGAGTAGGAGGCATGGCTTTGTGTCAGGCCTAAAGAAGGAGGTGTGGCTTTGGGTCAGGCCTAAAGAAGGAGGTGTGGCTTTGTGTCAGGCCTAAAGAAGGAGGTGTGGCTTTGTGTCAGGCCTAAAGAAGGAGACGTGGCTTTGTGTCAGGCCTAAAGAAGGGGGTGTGGCTTTGTGTCAGACCCAAAACAGGAGAGAGGTGTGGCTTTGTGTCAGGCCCAAAGAAGGGGGTATGGCTTTGTGTCAGACCTTAAAAAAGGAGGTGTGGCTTTGTGCCAGGCCCAAAGAAAGAGATGTGGCTTTGAGTTAGACCCAAAAAAGGAGGTGTTGCTTTGGGTCAGGCCCAAAGAAGGAGGTGTGGCTTTGGGTCAGACCCAGAAAATGAGGTGTGGCATTGTGACAGACCCCAAGATTAGTTTATTCGATTATTTGCATTCATAACTATCTGAAATTATCCAATATTATAAGGACAAAAATAACGGCATACACAATTGTTAATGGTTGTCTTTGGGTGCAGTAGCATTAAGTTTTCTCTTCATTTAAATGAAGAAACCTGACAAAGCCACCTTTATCATGATATGCTTAACATAAGTTGGAGTGGAAGATCTCCAGATCTCTCTAAATCTCTAGATCTTCCACACTAGATCTACTGTAGTTTTTCCACTTCAGGGTTGGAGTTCTCCAGAAGATCTCCAGAGGTCTGACCTCCTTATTGAACACCTTTGGGATGAATATGATTGATGACTGAACCTCTCACCTCACCTGACCTCACCTCACCTCACCTAAATCAGTGCCTGACTTTATTAAACCCCTGCTTGTGGCTGAATTTCAACAAAAATCCAGTGGAACATCTTTCCTAAAAAGTGTTGGTTATTATAAGAGCAAATTGGGATTAAATGTGGAACGGGATGTACAAAATGTTTTTTTCCCAAACCGCTAAGATATCAAGCTTCATTTCATCTTATTCTAAATGTACAGTGGGATTCTTAATTCCATTATTTCCTTAATTCTTTTATTCAAATATATTTTGTGATAAATCATTTTTATTTTGTCCTCTCTCGGTTCTTTCCGCGCTCAGAAAATGCACCTTAGCTATGAAGAACAGAAAACTCCAGAGACCTTCGAAATAGATGGACCCTTGGCTACAACAAAAGTGCAGCAGAACGTAAATCTGAAGATCCTCCCCGCTGCGAATCCTCAGCATCTGCACCAAGAGAGAGACAAACAATAGCGAGCTAGTGTTGCAGGAGGAGTCTCAGCGTGAGTCCCTGAGCGCTGGTGGGTGGCAGGACGAGACGGTGGTGCCATACAGAGGCTATTAAACGAGGAGGAAGAAGACGACTTAAAGTCCAACGCAAAGCCATCAGCACGGTTCACCGACTTCCTGTTTACGGCCATGTTTACAGCATCTGAGCCCGCCGCTCGTTAGGCTGCCTAGGACTCCTTCTGCTTTAGTTCTTGTCAAATGCTTTGGAGTTTCTAACCCTAGACCTTTCCCCCTTGAGATTCGTTTTCTTAGGATTCTTCTCTGGTTCTTAGAAAGAATCTGAGTTTGGTGTCACATTTTTGAAAAACACAGCTTTTTTTTGCTGTATATGTGTCTCTGGTTGCCCCTTGTTACACAACAAATGTTTTAGATGTCGGCCCCCCTGGGACAAGATAAGACCCGGAGAGGCGTAGAAGCTGGAACACATTGCGCAACATGCTTCAGGTAGAACTTTATCAATAAAATAAAATGTTAGCAAATACTTTCTTGCTTTTTTTTTTTTTAAAAGCATTGCAATTAACATTGCAAGGAAGCTAATGTAGCTAGCAAAGCATCACTTCTACCGTCTCATGAAAAGACATCGTTAGGCTAAGCAATGCTAAATATGTCCATAAACTAGCAGAGCCACTTTTACATTAAACCTACATTAAAAAAGGATCGTTATCATCACATCCTGTTGTGTTGATGTCACAAAACTAGATTCTGGATGTGCTTCAGGGAGCATTCAGAGCTTCGGGTGAGGGAGACTTCCATTAGCGCGAAGCTGTATTAGCATGAGGGAATGATCAAAAAATAAATACAAGAATGTACAAATAAAGAGTGTTTCTCAAATATTTGACATTACAGAAGTGCAGACATACACTATATAGCCATGAATACTGTATAATCCCAAGCCTGACTTTATTTCTGTTTAATTCTGAGTTTTGATCCAACAACCAAGTGGTAGCTGAAGCTATCATTTCTTCTCCCGATATAATGTTGAAGTCGGAATTGCAAAAAATTAAGCCGCAATTAGGCAAACTTCTTTTTTCAATGTAGTGGAATCAGGCTTCTATTATTCATTTGTTTGTTTCTTTGATTGGTAATTATTTAATTATTAATTTTTTTAACAAGATAATTCCCCCTAAAACCTTATGTAAACATTGAATTAACACTGATGGCATATGGCAGATGCCCTTTTTTTTTCAGAGCGACTTTCACTTATCCAATACAAAAGAACATTTGAGGTTTAAGCTCCTTGCTCAAAGGCCCAGTAATGGTAGCTTGGTGGGATTTGACCTTCCAATCAGAAGTTCAAAATCTTAACCACATCCTCAGTGACAGTGGAAGATTGAATGGGAAAACAAAAAATAAGACTCAATCTAATCCAAAAGCCTGAGTCGGTAGAAATCTTCGAGCTGTGATGCAGAGTTTTCAGAAAGCGAAGATTCCTGGAGTGCAGAACTTGCCAAACCGAAGAGCTTATTTTTTTGCGTTATTTATCCATGCAGCTTCGAGGAAGCTCAAGCCTCCACTGTAATGCTTCAGCAAATCCTTGCCTCGTCTTTATGCTCCACGAAACTAGCGGTTTCCCTGCCGGAATGTAATTTTCAGCAATCTTAGACACTCCTGTTGATCGCCACACTGACAGAGGCGGAATGGAAAGTGTGCGAGCGCCAGCACTGAATAATGATACGGTACGGGAGACACGTGGAAACGAGACGCGTCAACACACTGATGAAACACTCGGAATGTGTAAACCGCCTCTGCCTTTTTAAGGCCTCGCTGAGCTTTTTTGAACGTGTGTGTGTGTGTGTGTGTGTGTGAGAGAGAGAGACGTCTAAACAGTGTTTTCCTCTTTTACAAAACCCACGATTTTTCTCATGCTAAAAATACAGACTTTAACTTTAAGCTGTTCTGTTGAGTAATGCTAAGCACGCCACCAATCCATGAACACGCCAAATATTCCAAGCCAAGTATTAGAATTACCAAAATGAACTAAACGCTATATGTTTTGTAAAAGTTTAGACACCTGACCATAAGTTTGGTTTGTGCATCCTATTTTGGGCATATGATTCCACATTTAGTGCACATTTTCTGTTAGAATAACCTTCACTTTGCTGGCAAGATGTTTCACTGGATTGTTTGGAGATTCATTCAGCTACAAAGGGTGTGTGTAAAGTCAGGTAGTGATGTAGGTGACAAGATGAAGAGGCTTGGGGTGCAGTCAGCATTCACATTCATCTTAAAGGCTTTCAATCGGGTTTGTATCTCCATGGAGACCAAAAACCTCACTTCCTTAGATGAATAAATGACCGTTGAAATGGTCTATAGCAGGAGATCTTCCATGACAAACCATGTAACGCATATGTTCATGTAGCTGGTTTTGAAAAGTTTTGGGTCTTTTAGTAGTGAAGGGAAAATTTTATGCAAACGCATCCTAAGACGTCCTATACAATTGCGTACATACAACCTTTGTTGGACTTTGGCTCTGAAAGTCATGTGTTCAAATCTATCCACACCAAGCTGCCACGCCTGGACCCCTGAGCAAAGCCCCTAACCCCATAGCTGCTCAGTTTTATGAATAAGATAAATGTAAGTCTCTCTGGACAATGGCATCTGTTAAATGCTATAAATGTAAATACAAATATTGCTGGGTGTCCCGATACTTTCTACGAAGTTCAAAGGAATGCAATTTAAAGATTTTAAAAGGAGAGCTAAAACTGAACGATCCCCTTCACATTCTGTGGTAAAATCAATACACAGCTAATGCAATTGTTTTGCTAACATCTTATCTACAGGCTAACGCTACAAAACAACCACAGCTTACAGGCTGCATTTCAAAAGCGAAAATGTTAGCATGTGCTAAATAAAACGATCGGATTGTTACCGGCACGTTCACAGGAAAGAAATATCAATACCGTGTTCAGCTACAGTTTAAAGAGCACTTGGATGTAAAAAGGAAAACGTTAGCAGAAGACATTCTTCTAATGTTGAAGCAAGAAAACATCCCCACATCTTTGTAGCAAGAGTCACAATTTGAACAGATTGTTTTTCAGCCTGTAGATGGATAAATGAGCATTAGCATAATGATTAGCCGCAGGGTAATTTTACAAGCTACGTTGTAGCTAGCCTTAAGCGCCTGTAAAACGCAGGTATTTCAAGATGTACAGAAAAACAGCATTAAACAGCTGAATTACGCACAGATGGAAATACAGAGCCTTGGCTTGATGTTAATATATGTTTTTGCCTGCAGGTTGGAGTGCAAAGTGTTATAGCTTGTTGCTAAGCTACTTGACTAATTTGCTAGATTAATGGCTAAAACAAAGGGTTAAATACACCAGACTGAAATCTGATAATGAGCAGAGTGAGTATGTGTGTGTAATGAGCAGGCATACGGTCGTATATTTATGTGCATGTGTGTGGGATGCTTAAGAACCCACGCTGGGGAAACACTGATGGTTTTTTTTTTTTTTTCGCCAAGCCTCTGTTCCAGCATTAGGCCATCACAGCATAGCCATAATCACATCAAGAAGACACACACTAATCACCTCCAAAGCCTCCTTCTGACAAGAGTCATCGAATGGGGCGGCTAATATATGCTAAGCTGCTTAGTGTGGGTCTTGTACCCATCCCTGAAGCCTTTCCTACAATCCTTAATGCATTTAAAGGAGGAGAACCGGGTTCTCTCAATGGCCTTCGGTTTGAATCTCTTTTTAGCAGGCTGACGCTCAAGATGGATCACATTTGATAAAAAAAACAAGATGACAAATTCAATTAACAGGATTGAACTTGATGAGGAGAAAAAGGGAGTGTCCTGGAGGCTAGTGGTTGATATATGGGTACTTACTGAAAGCAAATTCTGTAAGTAAGATTGATCACATGTACTGTGTTTACAAAAAGTAACGGATCACCTGACCTTTCCTGCCATTAATGGTTCTTCTCCAAACTGTTATCACAAAACTGCAAGCACTCAATTGTACAGGACGTCTTTAGATGCGATATAATAAAAGGTTGCGTTCACTTGAACTTGGAAACCCAAACGTGCTCCAGAATGGCGATGCCCCTTGTGCACACAAAGTGAGCTCCTTGAAGATCTTGTTTGCATGCTTTAGAGAGGAAGATCTTCTGCTATAGAGCTCTGAGCTCAAACCTATTGAATATTTTGGGGATAAAGTGAACACTGACTGCACCCCAGACCGCCTCACCTTCTCACCTACATCAGTACCTGACCACTTACACTATTGTGGCTGATGAACACAAATGTCCATAAGCACACTCCAAAATCTATTGGAACATCTTACTGAAGAGTGGAGGGAATTATAGGAGTAAATTGTGACTAAAAGTGGAATGCGATAAAACCATTGGAACCGTAACATTTGAAATTGTGGAAATAATAAATGTCAGGAGAATACATTTTGTAGCAGGAGCCTCAAAAAACATTGACAAAGGAAACTAGGATCAGGAGGAAAAAAAACCTGGATTGTGGTAAAATGTGGAATGTGGTAGCTATTAGTTAAAGCATTGAGTTCAACTCCCAGCCACACCAAGCTGCCACTCCTGGGTCCGTGAGCAAGGCCCTTTGCTCTATTGCTGCTCAGTTGTATGATCCAGATAAGATAAGGACGTCTGCCATATGGCATTAATGTAAATGTAAATACTACTGGACTTCAAAAATTACTCTGTTTGTTCATCTGGGAGATCCTTTATAGGTTTTATGTTGAACAACTGTAAGCGATGATCCAGTGGTTATCCCACATATCTTTTGGAGAACAATTGAGAAACTCTTTTTGTAAGCATGTGCAAACTCAGGACCCTGGAGGTATTAGACCCTGGGGCCATGAGGACCAAGAGGTTGAATTTTTATGGAAAAGGACCTGTGTTCCCAGGATCCTTGAGGGCAAATAGGATTAGGGAGATGTGTGTCTTATCTTAAACCTTAAAATGTAGTTTCTTTTGTATATACAATTTGATTGCAAGAAGCCCCAAAACCAGATGATCCTGGGATTATCAGGTGAAGAGAATATGAAATTCTGCAAAGGCTAAGGAGCTTCTTACTAGATTTTTAGTAAAATAATTTTCCTGTCAAAAATGTTTCTAACAAGAAAATATTTTGCAAGATAAGATCATTAAATATAGAAGATTCCAGAAACCATAGACACAAAGCTCCCTGGAACTCTTGGACATACTAATCAATACTTATGAATTAGAATTAAAACAAAGTAGTTGAGAATTATTTGTTAAAAAACTATTGTTTTACAAATGGTGGGAAATAGGAATTTTGATGCTTAAAGACCTGAAAGATCCAGGTTTATAAGTTCTTGGGAATATGGAAGCTAATGGAACCAAGAGCCATTTCAACCAAGGGCCACTAAGTGCTGTCCTTTTGGGTGCAAGATGAAATTAAAACACAGAACCTATTGGATAATTTACTGGAAGATTTAAACACAACCCCTAGAAAGATGGGATCATTGTTTCTGCAGGTTTTGCCGAGTCAAATGTATGACTTTTTAAGACTTTTTAAGACCATTAAGAATATACCTAATACCTATATCAGGACATTAAAACACACACACACACACAAAAACATTGTTAAAAACCCTTAACCAGCCCTAATTCATGTTTTTTTCAAGCCAAGTATCTCTGAACTTGCACTTCACTGTAGCTGAAACATAAAATCCATTTTAAGTCTGTGGTTCAAGCAAAGAAAGATTGGCCCCAATAACAGAAATCTGATTGGCTGTTGCATGTTGGTCTCATTTGTAGTTGTAAAACAAGATATTTGGACCAGCGAAAGAAAGAACTACAACATAACAGAAACAACTGAAAGTGAACACTAGAGGCAGCATTACATGGACATCAGAAAATTAAGACCTCTTTAAATGATTTGGGACCTAGAGCAGACCTTTTAAGGCCAATGATTCATTTTTTTAAGAGTTTTTTAGACTTCTTAAGACACTGCAGAAACCCCGAGGACTTTGGGACAGACTTTTACACAGTAAAATCTACTCCAGTAAAAGTCAAATTGCTCGCTTTAAATTTTCACTCGAGTAAATGTACCCAAGGTACTATAATTTATTATGGCTATAATGTTCCTTTTCTCATTTTTTTTTATTAATATAATTATATTAATGAGTCAAACACTGTTTGGTTTCTATTACAATTATCATGAGCCCAAAACCTTAAAAAAAAACCCCGCAAAAACAAGGTCGGGTGTGATGTGGCGAGTTCGAGTCTGGAGTTTCTTCCATTATTTTTTCCTCTCAAAATGTTCTGCTTGTTGTTGAACCGATGCTGAACTGTAGGTAAGTAGATACACCAACCGCCAATCAACAAGGCACAAGTTTAAAACAGAGCCTGCTCTCGATCCTGATTGGTGGCTTGCTGTGTGTTTTTATCTGATAAGATGTAGTTGAGTAAAAGGGAAGATATTTGACTTTGAAATGTAGTGTAGTTAAAGTCTCCCAAATGGAAAATGTCTGTAAAGTACAGATACACAAAAAAGCTACTTATGTACAGTAAAGAATTACACTTTTTTACTGTCTACCTGTGATGTAGGACCTGGAAACTAAGAAATATGTAAACAAAGAAGCACAAATGATTGGACAGTGGATCATTAATAAAATTCTTAGTTGTCCTTTCGTGAAAAAATTAAATATAGAGCCTTATAGCAGCACGATCAGAAATAAGCAATATTATTTTTTTATGTCCTAGTAAATTCTTTGAGAAAAGCCATTTTTTGAGAGGACCTCGAAACTCTTGAGGGGACATCACAAGAAATAAAACACGAGCGCAAACACACTTACGCTAACGAGCATCTGCGGAAAAGGACCTCTGGAGTTCTCCGGCACGTTGATTGGTGGAATGACCCAGTCTCGCTTCTGCCGCGAGTTCTGTCTCCGAGGAAACTCGATGACAACTTCCTGCGTCCCGGTGTCCTCTTGTCCTCGTGCCATGTAATTACCTGTCATTTTCTGTAAAATACAAAGGCACAAGGTGCACGGATGAGTAACGTGAGGAGGTCAGCGGAGAAAAGCGTGTGATGAACTTCTCCCGGTAGTCGGGAGATGGACGCAGTTTCTCTTCGTCATCTTGTCGTTTAAAAGCTGTAAACATCACCACCGCTGGATTTGAAATTTACGTTCCTGCCATCGCCGGCCAGGGATGCCGCGGACGCCGCCAGGAAGCTGTCAGTTCCTGCTTTTGGTTTTACGCCTCTCGTTCTAAATGTAGTCACAAATCTCGCAGTTTTGTCTTCATACCTATCAGAAGCTTCTAATGAATTTTGGGAGCTGCTTAGCATATTTTAACCTCCCTCCCTATTATTTATTTTAATTTTTTTTGCAGATCAGACCAACTCTTCCGACATGCCTATGTGCCTGGGTCACCCACTAAAAATAAATCAGTATTCTCTTGAATCTCTGCCATTAGATTTCGCTCAGCCAGCCAGCTCAAATCCAATTTTGTCCAATAATGACTAAATGGGTTATAACTTGTCATTGATATGTTCCATTTTCATAAAGTCTGGGGGACATTTTCATCCTGTCCAATGCTTTTAACTGGCAATTAACTGTACAGCTGTAAATCCACTGTATAATCACCTTTGCAGTCAATTTGGAATTATGATTCTATTAAGTCATTAAAAAAAGCTTTGGTGCTTGGACCCCGGCGATCGCTGCGAATGGTGAATACATTACACATGCAGGATGAACTAATAATAGGCTTTTTTTTTCTGGAGCATTTATTAGTAATATGGTTGAAATTAGATGTGTTTCCATCGGTAAGGTTCCTATACAACACGCTGTGGACATTCCCGTATGGACCACGCTTGTGTTCCCCAACTTCATTACACTCCTACTTTATAGGTAAACATCAGTTCCCATCAGACACAAACCAAACCGCATGGATAATAAAGTTTCTTCATTTTTAATTCTGGGCATTGTTTAGTTATTTATTCCCAGTTTACTGTTTATTTTATATTTATTACATGATCTCATTTATATCCACAGGGCTTCAGAAACCACTTAAAATGCAAAAAAGGGGAAAGTAGGTCATTTGTGTCATTATTTATCCCCCTGAAAAAACTTTTTTATTATAGTTTTGTGTTCTTTTTCTTCTATCTATACATCTATCCATCTCTCTATCCATTCATATGTATTTCTATTTGCCCCTGTTTCTATCTATCTATCTATCTATCTATCTATCTATCTATCTATCTATCTATCTATCTATCTATCTATCTGTCTGTCTGTCTGCCTGTCTGCCTGTCTGTCTCTGTCTTTATTTTTTAGTCCAGATTTCTAGATGTACTGTGTATTCACAACTGAAATAAAAAAAGTTGTTCCAGTCTCTCTTTCTATCTCTCTCTCTCTCTCTCTCTCTCTCTCTCTCTCTCTCTCTCTCTCTTTCTCTCACTCACTCTCTCTTTTATACCTATCCTATCATCCCTCCATCCACTGATTTATCGTAGCATTCATTCATTCATTTATTCTATCTATCTATCTATCTATCTATCTATCTATCTATCTATCTATCTGTCTGTCTGTCTGTCTGTCTGTCTGTCTGTCTGTCTGCCTGTCTGTCTGTCTGTCTGTCTGTCTGTCTTTATTTTTTAGTCCAGATTTCTAGATGTACTGTGTATTCACAACTGAAATAAAAAAAGTTGTTTCAGTCTCTCTTTCTTTCTCTCTCTCTCTCTCTCTCTCTCTCTCTCTCTTTCTCTCACTCACTCTCTCTTTTATACCTATCCTATCATCCCTCCATCCACTGATTTATCGTAGCATTCATTCATTCATTTATTCTATCTATCTATCTATCTATCTATCTATCTATCTATCTATCTATCTATCTATCTATCTATCTATCATTTATTTATTGAATATGTATGGGGTAATTTTTCCAAATTTCAAAGTGTACTGTAAATTCATGACTGATACGAAGAAGTCTTCCTCTTTCTCTCTATATCCTTCCTGCTCTTTCTCCCTCTCTCTCTTTCTCACTCTATCCTTCCTTGTATCCTTATTTCTATTTCCCCTGGTACCTGTAGATGTTTTACACATAGTTTCAGTAATAGGTATTCATCAGTGTCTTGGGAGTCCAAACAAGGCAGTGTGTGTGTGTGTGTGTGTGTGTGTGTGTGTGTGTGTGTGTGTGTGTGTGTCCCTGCTGAGTGCAGGTTAAGTACATCTACAGGTATAGATAATAGCAGTCTTACACTTTCTCCCTGAGGTGCACCGACATTCATTTGTTTTCATGGGGTCTGTTGTAGAAACCCCCAGAGTGAATAGGAAGAGAGAGAGAGAGAGAGAGAGAGAGAGAGAGATAGAGAATGTGTGTGCATGTGTGTGAGAGAGTATATATATACACACACATGTATGTATGTATGTAAAACAGAAGACAAGGAAATTAAGTGCTTCATTTTATCGAGCGCCGTCATAACAGGGAACGTCAATCTCCTCCTGTTTAGCTAAAACTGTTCCTGTCCTGTCCATATTTGACGACTTTGATATTAAATATGTACATTAAATATTGAAAATTGGGATGTAAATGTTTTATATTCCCTCTGCTTCACTCACAAAGTCACCTCAGATCAACCTGCCAAATATCTGCACTATGGAAATGAGCTGTGTGATGGAGAAGAAGAAGAAGAAGAAAAAGAAGAAGAGAGGAAGAGGAGAGTACAACATGCAAACCCAGAATGACAATAGTTTAAATGACATAATTAGAAAAAAAGAAGAACAGAGGAAAAAATAAATAGAAAGGGAAGAACAAAAAGGGGACAGAAGAAATAAAGCAAATAAGTAAGGAGGGATGAAAGATACATTAGGGGAAAAAAGAACTTAAAGGGAAAAGAAAAGGGAGAAAACAAAATGAAGGAAGGAAAAAAGAAAGAAAGAAAGAAAGAAAGAAAGAAAGAAAGAAAGAAAGAAAGAAAGAAAGAAAGAAAGAAAGTACTGAAATAAAAAATAACAATAGAATGAAGGAATGAAAAAAACAAGTGTATAATGTAGAAAAATGGAGATGGAAGGAAGAACAGTAGGAAGGAAGGTAGAAAAGAGAGAAATACATCAACAAGAAAAGATAAAACTGAAAGGGATAAAAGAAACTTGAAATAAAAATACAGTATATTGATTACATACTAACCCTCTGGGAATCTGGAGTCCTGGGAATGCTGGGAAGATTTGTCAGGAAACAAGAATTCGGACACACAGTCACACACTCGCACAAACTCACACACACTCATACACATACACACAGCCACACACTCATTCACACAGTCACACAATCTCACACACACAGTCACCCACTCTTACACACAAGTCACACAATCATACACTCAGTCACACAATCTTATACACACAGTCACACACTCATTCACACAGTCACACAATCTCATACACACAGTCACACACTCATTCACACAGTCACACAATCTCATACACACAGTCACACACTCATACACACAGCCACACAATCATACACACAGCCACACACTCATACACACAGCCACACACTCATTCACACAGTCACACACTCTCATTCACACAGTCACACACTCTCATACAAACAGTCACACACTCTCATACACACAGTCACACACTCTCATACACACAGTCACACACACTCATACACACAGCCACACACTCTCATACAAACAGTCACACACTCTCATACACAGTCACACACTCTCATTCACACAGTCACACACTCTCATACAAACAGTCACACACTCTCATACACACAGTCACACACTCTCATTCACACAGTCACACACTCTCATACAAACAGTCACACACTCCTACACAGTAACACAGACACATTAACACAATCATACACAGTAACACACACAAAACACTCACACAGTCAAACACTCTTACACAATCACACAGTCACACACTCTCATACAAACAGTCACACACTCTCATACACACAGTCACACACTCTCATACACACAGTCACACACACTCATACACACAGCCACACACTCTCATACAAACAGTCACACACTCTCATACAAACAGTCACACACTCTCATACACACAGTCACACCCTCTCATACACACAGTCACACACTCTCATACACACAGTCACACACTCTCATACACACAGTCACACACACTCATACACACAGCCACACACTCTCATACAAACAGTCACACACTCTCATCCAAACAGTCACACACTCTCATACACACAGTCACACACTCTCATACTCTCATACACACAGTCACACAATCTCATACACACAGTCACACACTCATACACACAGCCACACAATCATACACACAGACACTCACTCATACACACAGCCACACACTCATACACACAGTCACACACTCTCATTCACACAGTCACACACTCTCATACAAACAGTCACACACTCTCATACACACAGTCACACACTCTCATACACACAGTCACACACACTCATACACACAGCCACACACTCTCATACAAACAGTCACACACTCTCATACAAACAGTCACACACTCTCATACACACAGTCACACCCTCTCATACACACAGTCACACACTCTCATACACACAGTCACACACTCTCATACACACAGTCACACACTCTCATACAAACAGTCACACACTCTCATACAAACAGTCACACACACTCATACACACAGCCACACAATCATACACAAACTCACACACTCCTACACAGTAACACAGACACATTAACACAATCATACACAGTAACACACACAAAACACTCACACAGTCAAACACTCTTACACAATCACACAGTCACACACACTCTTACACAGTCACACACACACACACTCACAGTCATATCTAAATAAAAATCAGAAGCAGGTATGTTTTGTGTGTAATGGGAATATTTATGTGTCCTACATGTCTGAGTGTCACATTTAAAATCTCCAATACGATTCCTAAACAAGACCCAGAGAACTTCACGGCCTACACACCACACCTGCAGCACAGCTGGCACAGCTGGCCCAGTCATCCAGATGTGCACCTGGCCAGATTAATCTGTTGGATCTTTATTCTACGTTTACTTAATACACAAGCCAGTCAGGCTCGGAGCCAGAACACACACACACACACACACACACACACACACACACACACACACACCCTGTTCAGAGAGATGTACTGCTAAAGATTTGAGTAAGTGGAGCAAAGAGGGAGGAAACTTATCAGGTGTGTGTGTGTGTGTGTGTGTGTGTGTGTGTGTGTGTGTGTGTGTGTGTGTGTGTGTTGTCAAAGGTTATCATGAAAGTGACTGCAAATGGAATGAATGGTCAGTCATGCTTTCCATCTATTCAAGTCACTCTTACACACACACACACATACACACACACACACACACACACACACACACACACAGTGTGAATTCGTGCCACTCTAAACCGTTGTGGCAGTCTCGGCTTTGAAATGCCACCTGCCTCTTCACATCTGAAAGTTATTCTTCAACTGTGAGACCTCACGGTATTGTAAGAAAGAAAGAAAGAAAGAAAGAAAGAAAGAAAGAAAGAAAGAAAGAAATAGAGAGTTTGATGGAAATAAATACATAACTAAATTAATTTATTAAATAATAAATAAAGAATAAATTTTTCGAGCAGATAGTGTGTGTGTGTGTGTGTGTGTGTGTGTGTGTGTGTGTGTGTGTGTGCGAGTGTTTTTGTTTTTACTCGTTCGCTGCTCAGAAGAACAACAAACTCATGCCGGGTTCAACTCATCAGCCTTCATACTACACTACAGGACACTACAGTCCAGATGTGGCCAGGTTCAATTAGCTCTATGTGTGTGTGTGTGTGTGTGTGTGTGTGTGTGTGTGTGTGTGTGTGTGTGTGTGTGTGTGTGTGTGTGTGTTTGCGTGTGTGTGTGTGTGTGTGTGTGTTTGCGTGTGTGTGTTACTGTGTACATGTGTGTGAGATTGATTTTGTGTATTTTTAGATGTGCAACCTGTGTAGCCTCACAAACTCACTAAATAAATGATGGGAGTGTTCAGCTCTCACACACACACACACACACACACACACACACACACACACACACACACACAGTCCATGTTTTAACAAGGAGGCAGCCTGTGTGTGTGTGTGTCTGTGTGTTCTTTTCATCTAACTCTGTCCACATCTTTCTTTCTTTCTTTCTTTCTTTCTTTCTTTCTTTCTTCCTTTCTTTCTTTCTTTTTTTTTTATTTTATTTCCTCAAAATGTTCTTTCTTTTTACTACCTAATAAAAGTTGAGTGTCTTTTAACCCTTCCATCATCCTTTCTTACACCCTCTACTATGTGCCTTCATTCCTTCCTGCCTTCCTTCCCTCCTCATTGCAGTCTCCTGAGTGAAGTTGGGTTTGGTCTCCTCACCTCGAGCTGCACTTGGACTCTCGTCTCCCAGGTGTGTGTTCCGTCTGCGCTGTGAGCCGTCACTGTGAAAGTAATGGGTGTGTTCAGAGTGATCACGTCTCCCTGTGTGTACACCGATCCGTCTGTCTCCACTCTGAAGCGGGGATCACTGCTGTCCCACTGTCCAGCTGCCTTCCCCGAACACTCCACCAAATAAACTGAAAGAGACAGAGCGAGAGAGAGAGAGAGAGACAATGAGACAGATGGAGACAGACAGAGAGACAAAGAGAGAGAGAGAAAGGGTTTTTCTCAACTCTACTCAAATCACTGATACTCACATCAATTCAAAGTAACACAACAGCACGACACACACACACACACACACACACACACACACACACACACACACACACACACACACACACACGAGGCGTGATACATGTCTCCACATGATGAAGTGACTGTATTATTGTTCCTTACGTCTTTATTCAAAACTGCATTCAGTTCTGGAATTAATTATTCGGAAATAATTTAATCAGATGAAGATGAAATCCGAGTGCGATTAAATTTCACAACGATTATATTTGGAATTAAAGTGGCGGATTTTTAAATGATTCTGAACTGTGAACTAAATTTCTTCTACTGTTTATTTGAAAATATAATAATTAAATAATAATGATTTAATTTATAAATGTAATAAATTCACCAAAATTATAATCTGCCATTAAAACATTTTTATTGTTTATTAAATTTTGTATTTTATTTTTTATTTTTTTATTAATTAAAAACCAGACAATGTTTCCAGATGTTAATGTGTGCGGTTTAGGAGTAATTTCTTTCTTTCTTTCTTTCTTTCTTTCTTTCTTTCTTTCTTTCTTTCTTTCTTACTCAGTCTATCTATCTATCTATCTATCTATCTATCTATCTATCTATCTATCTATCTATCTATCTATCTATCTATCCTTCTGACTGTCTTTCTTTCTTTCTTTTTGACTCTGTCTGTTTGTCTTTCTTTTTTTCTTTCTATCTTTCTTTCTTTCTCAATGTCTTTGTATGTTTGTTTATTTGTTATTTCTTTTTTCTATCTATCTATCTATCTATCTATCTATCTATCTATCTATCTATATTATTACAAGCGCTCCATTCATGTTCTTTCACGTTTCCTTATTCTGTAATTCACGTGTGTTCACACTGTAAGCGCAAATGAACGGAGACGAGCAGTCGCTCAAACATTCATGCAGGTGGTTCATTTTAAATCTCTCTCTCTCTCTCTCTCTCTCTCTCTCTCTCTCCCTCTTTCTCACTTTGCTTTAGTTCTTAATGGGACTTTTACTCTCTGTCTCTCAGCAGTGGCGACATTCGTCTCATGTTATATGGATTATCTGCGCCAGACGGTTTTCTTCCCTCTGCCCTGGACAGTTTCATGTCCACCTCTAATGCGTGTCTTTATGCCAAGTCAATAAAAAAGCACTTTATTCTTTAATTATTTATTTAATCCCCCAATGATCTTAGCAACAGGTCAGACTTTCTCTCGTCTCCTTTCTTCACTGTCTCACTTTTTAAAGTTACTTTTATTGTAATTGATCGTTTTTTTATTTGTGGAAATATTTCTTTTAGTCTTTTTTACATTTCTGACTTTTAACTACTGTACTGCTCTTTCTGTCTCTCTCTTCTCTGTCTCAATCATTTCTCTCCTTTCTTTATCTGTCTATCTCTCCCACTTAAGTAACTCTCAGTCTTTAAGTAACTCTCAGCCCCCCCACATATTCCTCTGTCTCTCATCTTTCTCAGTCCATTTCTTTATCTCTCTCCTTCTCTTAATCAACTCTCTGTTTGTCTTTTTCTATGTCTTTTTCTCTTTTTCTCTCACCTGTCCATTTTTATTGTATGTCTCTTTATCTGTCTCTTTGTCTCTCTTTTCTCCTACACTTTGTGTCCCTTTTGTTATTTCTATTTCTCTCACTCGTTTCTAACCAACTCTGTCTAGTCTTTTATGTGTCTGTTTCTCTTTTTGCCCCTCCATACTTTCTCTCTCTCTGTTCATCTTCTCTCCTTTCTCAGTCTATTTTTTGTCTCTCTCTCTCTATCTCTCTCACTGCCAATCTCTCCACCTATCCTATTATTTCTTTCTTCGTCCTATTTCTTTTAGTCTCTCTCTCCATTTCTCTCTCTCTCTCTATCAATATCTGTCTCTTTCTCTCTCTCAACCATCTTTCTGCCTCTCCTTTTGTTGTCTCTTCCTTTCTTTGTCTGCCTCTGTCTTTTTATCTTTCTTTTCCTCATTTCTTTCCTTTTCTCATTCTCTTTCTGTACCTCTCATTTTTTCTCCTTCTCTTTCTAAACCATCTCTCCACCCTTCCTTTTTGCTTCTCTGTCTTTCTCTCTCTCAGTCTATCTCTGTTACTATCTGTCTTTTTCCCTTTCTTTCTTTCTTTCTTTTTTTCTTAAAATTTTTTTCTTTGTATTGGTCTCTCTATCTTCTCTTTCCTCATTTCTTTCCATGTCTCACTCTCATCCTCTACCTCTCTTTTTTGTTTTCACCCCTTTTTATGTCTCTTTCATTATGCCTCTCTCCCTTTTTAAACCATCTCTCTTGGAGATCATCGCTCTGTCCTTTTTTGTCTCTTTCTCTGTTTGTCTTTCACTCTCTCCCCTCTCTCTCTCTCTCTCTCTCTCTCTCTCTCTCTCTCTCTCTCTCTCTCTCTCTCTATCGCTCTGGCTGGACTCCAGTGCTGCATTGCTGTATCTGTATGTGGCAGAGGAGTGGGAGTAAAGAATTGAGCTAAGATCATTAGCACACCTTCTGTGTGTTTGTGTGTGTGTGTGTGTGTGTGTGTGTGTGTGTGTGTGTGTGTGTGTGTGTGTTTGCAGCTCTTTAATCCACCCCAGGACGTTATACGTGAATGTTGACCCCACCCACTTATACAGCAGCTCACTTCCGGAAGTTTCCATTCTCCTCTCTCAACTCCACAAATGCTGAAGGCTGAAACTGAGGATCCGTTAGGAAGTTACACCTTATTTTCCTTATTAATTAATCAACAAATTAATATATAAATAATTATAACATGTATTAAACAGTACCAGGTCGTGTATTTCACTGATGTTCTACCTGAATCAATTCACCTCTAAATACCATCATTACGACACCACATCTACATAAAGCATCAGTATTATAGAGAGACGCAGTAGAACAAAGAGCTGCATCACACACAGGATCTCATACAGTGAGAATGAACGTCATCACTAAAGCAAGAAACCCAATGATCACAATTCAACACGTCTCCTTTCACTGTAGCCACAGCCACACCTCCTGCATACATCATCTCCAGCAGAAGCATCGATTTTCACCTCTGTCAATGTGCAAATTCCACATTAAAGAAAAAAGTAAATGGTTCATGAAAAAGCTTAACTCTTTTTCCTCACGATGTTCAGATTTTTTGAAAAGTCCATCTTGTAAATATCCTGCGTATCTGAAATCAGTTTCTTCTCCTCGGTCGTTATCGTGGAATGTAAAAACAGTAATTAAATCCACACAGATATATTTGCGCCTGTGCAGTCTGATGCAGATGCGGGTTGCGAACTCTGACTACTGCGCTCTCTATTCATCCGATCAATGCCATGAAAACGCCGACATTGCACACCTGCTAGATGATCCCAGTCTCACCAAGTCACAATCTGATTTGTTAAAGCAACAGCAACATGGATTAGTAGAAATTACGTGTAGAAATGAGAGAAAGTGTGTTCAGAGGTCGTGGGGTTTAAAAAGATGAGGTACCTGCGTGTACCCTGTGCGTGTTTGTATGCATCTGGTTATATATTTGTGGATTTGTATGAATTTCTGCACGTGTGTGTGTGTGTGTGTGTGTGTGTGTGTGTGTGTGTGTGTGTGTTTCATGCGCAGCTGCTATTTTAGTTTCTCTGCCGACACACACGCAGGTCAAAAGGTGATGTAGCAACGGAGCGCTGGAAATGTCAAAAACTGGGAAGTGAGATTATACTCACACACACACACACACACACACACACACACACACACACACACACACACACACAAATAGACACACATCTCGTTTTATAACAGTAAATCTTGCCAAAAATCTCTGTGATATTTATTGAGTATAGAGTTTTGAGGTGAAATTACTGAACACATTAATTTTATTGCTCACTTTTGAGACAAAATCTGTCACTTAAATACGCCCACCTGTCACTCAAACACTCACACACACCCACCAGTCACTCAAACGCTCATGCACACACCCACCTGTCACTCATACACGCCCACCCGCCCACCTGTCACTAATACCTGCCCACCTGTCACTCAAACACACCCACCTGTCATTCAAATACGCCCACCTGTCACTCAAACACGCCCAACCAACTGTCACTCAAACACTCACACACACCCACTTGTCACTCAAACACTCACACACCCACCAGTCACTCAAACGCTCATGCACACACCCACTTGTCACTCAAACACTCACACACCCACCAGTCACTCAAACGCTCATGCACACACCCACCTGTCACTCATACATGCCCACCTTCCACTCAAACAGTCACACACACCCACCTGTCACTCACTCTCACACACCCACCTGTCACTTAAACACTCACACACACCCACCTGTCACTCACTCACACACACCCACCTGTCACTCACTCACACACATGCCCACCTTTCACTTAAACCCTCACACACACCCACCTATCACTCAAACACTCCCACCTGTCACTCAAACCATCACACACGCCCACCTATCACTTAAACACTCCCACCTGTCACTCAAACCATCACCTGTCACTCAAACACTCACACACACCCACCAGTCACTCAAACGCGCATTCACACACCCACCTGTCACTCATACACGCCCACCCGCCCACCTGTCACTAATACCTGCCCACCTGTCACTCAAACACACCCACCTGTCATTCAAATACGCCCACCTGTCACTCAAACACGCCCAACCAACTGTCACTCAAACACTCACACACACCCACTTGTCACTTAAACACTCACACACCCACCAGTCACTCAAACGCTCATGCACACACCCACCAGTCACTCAAACGCTCATTCACACACCCACCTGTCACTCATACATGCCCACCTTCCACTCAAACAGTCACACACACCCACCTGTCACTCACTCACACACACCCACCTGTTACTTAAACATTCAAACACACCCACCTGTCACTCACTCACACACACCCACCTGTCACTCAAACATTCACACACACCCACCTGTCACTTAAACACTTACACACACCCACCTGTCACTTAAACACTCACACACACCCACCTGTCATTTAAACACTCACACACACACACCTGTCACTCACTCACACACACCCACCCACCTGTGACTCACTCATGCACATGCCCACCTTTAACTCAAACCCTCACACACACACACACACCTATCACTCAAACACTCCCACCTGTCACTCAAACCATCACACACGCCCACCTATCACTCAAACACACCCACCTGTCACTCAAACCATCTCACACACACCCACCTGTCACTTAAACACTGATACACACACACACACACACACACACACACACACCTTTCCCATGAACACTTGAAACTCACCTGTATTTCAAACATGTCTATCTGTAACTCACACACACAACCGCCTGTCACTCAAAGACTCAAAGACTCAAACACACCCACCTGTTAAACAAACACACAAACACACTATAAGAAAGAAAGAAAGAAAGAAAGAAAGAAAGAAAGAAAGAAAGAAAGAAAGAATGCAAATATGATTTGCTTATGCATCAAATAACACATTTGCATAAATTTGCATTATAACACACACTCACTACTGTCTTTTTGAATTACAATGTACTACATTCCAGTAGAGAGTATGTGCACGTGTGTATGAGTGTGAGCGTGTGTATGTGTGTGTGTGTGTGTGTGTGTGTGTGTGTGTGTACAAGTGTGTGTGTGTGTTTGGGTAGTTGGGCATATCGTGTCATTCTTGCAGTCGTATCCAGTTTCCTCTGAACAGTTTTCCTCAGGGAGAGATCACTGGCAGAGAGTGGACACACACACACACACACACACACACACACACACACACACACACACACACACACCAATGCATACAAATAACCTCACTCGAAGGCTTCCTGCCACAAAGTGTGTGTGAGGTGCCAGCTGTAGATCTTGTCCACAGTGGAGCACTTTAATAGAGTCCAAGCTGCTCTGATAATTATCACGTACACACACACACACACACACACACAATAAGAAAGAAAGAAAGAAAGAAAGAAAGAAAGAAAGAAAGAAAGAAAGAAAGAAAGAAAAACATTGAGGGGTCATATGGAAAGCAAGAAAGAGTAAGAAAGAGAAAAGAATTGTTAACTTCTTTCTTTCTTTCTTTCTTTCTTTCTTTCTTTCTTTCTTTCTTTCTTTCTTTCTTTCATTCTTTCTAACTCACTTCAACTCTTCAGGTCTTTTTTGCTTTTCACTCTTATTTCTTATCCTTTCTCTCCTCCTTCTCCTGTATTCATCTCTTTTACCCCTCCTAATGTAACTCTCTCTCTCTCTCCCTCTCCCTCCCTCTCTCGTTCTTGCCCTCGTTCTGTGACCTTGAGGTCAGCCTCATTAACACGTACAGCAGCCATATTTAGATTCTGTCAGTTTGTGTCATCGGTGTCCAAAACTCTCTCCCGCAGTGCTGACAGCCAATCACATCTCATTCTGCTCTGCTGGGCTCAGGCCCCGCCTCCTCACTGCCAATTGGCTGGTCAAAGTGTCAGTCAGAGCATCCAAACACTGCCTCTCTGCAGTAACACTGAATCTGGCCACTTTATTGTGCAGTGTTGAATTCATCAAGCAGACATCTGGTGAAATGAGGTCACCACCCAATCTTTCTCTCTCTCTCTCTCTCTCTCTCTCTCTCTCTCTCTCTCTCTCTTTCCCTTCTCCTGTCAGGATGTTTAAGGAAGTGTGAGATGGTGACCATGTATAATTAACTTTGACCCTCCTCTCCCTGTTAAGGACACAGGGTAGACGGTGTCTCTACTGACACTGACCCAGCCTCACTACTGCTTATTCTCTCCTTTCCTTCTTTTTTCATTCCTTTCCTTTTTCCTTTCATTCTATTGCTAACTTTTCAGCAATCCGTTCCTTTACCTTCCACCCATTTCCTTCCTTTCTTCCTTCCTTCCTTCCTTCAACACTCGTATCATCTCATTCTTTCCTTCCATCCTTCCATTCTCATCTTTTTCTCCAACCCGCCTATCATCTTGTTCCCTCCTTCCTTATTCCCTTACTTCAACCCTTTTATCATCTTGATCCTTCTTTTCTTCCTTGCTTTCTTTGAAACAGCAGTACCTACTGATTCATTTGGTTTCTTTACATCTGTTTCATTTTCACACACACACACACACACACACACACACACACACACACACACACACACACACACAACACACACACACACACACACACACACACACACACTTCACCTCAACATGCTCAAAGAAAGGAGCTATAAAATACTGCTGGCAGGTGAGCGACATAAAACAAAAACAAAGTCCTCTATCATGAGCCAAAAGTCCACCAAAATACACACACACACACACACACACACACACACACACACACACTCACACACAAAACATTTCTTGCTAATTTATAATAGTAATATCACGTTAGCTTATTGCTTTCGAGTAGCTGCGTTACTCGATCCCGAGCCAGAATTCCCCCAACACACCATATTCGAGCGTTTGTGCTCTAACACACCTGAGTCAGCTCATAAAGACTCATAATAACTTTATGAGCTGAGTCAGGAGTGTAAAAAAAGAGCACATCGAATTTCATTGGGAGTCTCCGAGACTGGAAAGAGTCGACTCTCCACTTAGACTTATCAACGCCAGCTCAGCATTACAGGGAGCAAGGTTCTGATTGGCTACGGTGACCATGAGGGGTGGGGCTTCATTACAACTTCATTAGAACTTCATTAGAATTTCCTTCATTATAAATGCAGCTCGCACTTTCTGAATTTCCTGTAAAAATGCAAAAGCATTTCCATTCATCCATCTGCAACTTCCCTTCTTTAGTTCCTTACTTTTGCTCTTCTTGTCTCTTATCTTTCTTTGTTTCTTTCTTCTTTATTCCAACCCGCTATTATATTTTTTTCTACCTTCCTGTTCCTTCATTGATTCCTTTCTTCTGCCAACCATCCATACTTTTACCTTTCACCCATTTCCTTCATTCCCACCTTCCGTCTTCCATCCCTTCTTTCATTCTCTCTTCTACAATCCACCATCTTTCTTAGTGATTTTTTCTTGCTTTCTTCCTCCCTTCTATCATCCTTTTCCTTCCTTCCACCTTTCTTTCCTTAAATTTTTTTCTATATTAAATCCTGCTTTCCACCATGTACTTTCCTTCCTTCCTTCCTTCCTTCCTTCCTTCCTTCCTCCCCTCCCTCCCTCCCTCCCTCTCTCCCATCATCCTTTTGTGTACTTCCCACCCTTATCATTCTTTTGTCCATTTCTTCATTCATGTCTTCCTCACTTCTTTCAACCACTCTATCATCTATCTTCTAACCTGCACCACATTCCATTCTTTCTTCCTTCAACCTTTTTTTCATCCTCTACCTCCTTCCTTACCTTCTACCTCTTTCTTCCTTCCAAACCTCCTATCATCCTTTCTTTTTCTTTTGGCCAGATTCCTTTCTTTTCATACTCTTTTATTAGTATATACCTCCCTACTTTCTTTCCTTCTTCCAAGGCAAATATCATTCTTACTTCTTCCTTTTAAACCTTTTTTTAATCCTCTCTTCTACCCTCTACCATGTTTCTTCCTTCCCTCCTTCCTTCCTTTGTTACTTTCTTCCCCAACCTATCTTTCCTTCTCTACCTATCTATCATCTTACATTCCTTCCCTCCTTCCTTCTATCCTTCATTCCTTTGTCCAACCCCATTGTCCCGTATTCATGCTGGAGCAGCTTTTAGGTCTTCAAGTCAATTAAAAGTTTAATGCTCCCGCATTATAGACGTCCTGTGCAATAGTGGCAGAAAATCCACCTGCAGCTGGAAACGTCTGGTGTCCCAATAATTTTGTGCACATCGTGTGTGTACAATATTGAACCGGCGGTAATTCGCTCGATCTGCTCTGAGAGAAACGCTGGTCAGCTTTGAGTGATTCGGATCAAACCAGCATGACACCCGTGTGAGGAATCCTATCTCCAGCTCCCACCTGATTTCCTCCAGCTGAAGCTCAGACAGACAAGAAAATCCCTGAGTACGCTTTATCACTCGCTGCAGCTGCACCGCCATTCAGGACAAAGTCACAGTGGGTACACATGCTAACCCAAACTCTGAAGACGCATTCCAACGCACACACACACACACACACACACACACACAGAGCGCACCCCCAGAGATTGTTTTTAATGATCGAAGAAGTGCTAATGAGAAATCGGCTTTCTGCTAAACACGCTTCAGAGCATCTGATTGAGTTTTATCAATTCCTCCACATTAGATGTATCCTCTAGAGAAGAGTGGGAACCAAGCATGAACAAAATACCCTACGCAACATCAATTCTTCCTCACACACAAACACACACACACGCACACACACTAATTACCACTCCTGCAGATTTTAGCTGCAAAGCCGACTTATTATATTACACCCAAATGACTAATGAAGCTCCACGTATCGGTTTCAATCGGCAACCGTTTGATCGTTAATTTGTGCTCTGTTTTTTTTGGGGAGGGTTTAGGAACCAAAAGAGAGAAGAGGCAAAAAGGCAAAAGCCACAATAAAACACATGATTCAAATACAAGAAACTCGTCTGCTACTTCGAATTAGCTTTGGTTAAACCCAGAATGCAAAAAAATAAAAATAAAAAAAATGTAATCGATCAGACTTCTAAATCATTGTGAAAAAGAAGAAAAAAAATTAAGCTTGGAAAATGAAAGAATTAGAGAAAGCTTCGTGAAACACGTGGCTTTGTGGTATTTTTTAGTTTTGAAAATTGCTCAAGTAGCCTGTTGCTCTACAGTTGCTCTACGCTGGCTAATCCGATCTACCCAGCCTACCCATTACTTACAGATAGTGATGCTCAGCCTGGTAGGTGATGTTTTACTTGCAGGTAAGTGAAACAAAAACCATTTCTGCCAATGATACATCATAATCAAGTACCGTATTTTCTGGACTATAAGCCGCTACTTTTTTCCCACTCTTTGAACCCCGTGGCTTAAACAGCAAAGCGGCTAATTTATGGAATTTTCCTGGGTTTTTCCCGGTTTCATAAACTTTAAGCCAAAACATTGAGCCTCATAACATTAGACCAATGAAATTGCCGACCAGGTTCAGGTAACCCAATGAGACTCTTTATAATAAATCAGATGCGCTCCCACTGAATCGGCACATCATAAATATGGATGATGTTCCTCTGACGTTTGACCTGCCGCTCACTCGGACTGTCTACAGGAAATGTGAATCATTCGTCACGCTGAAAACAACCGGGCATGAAAACACACACTTCACCTGTGTTCTGAGCTGCACGGCATCGGGAAAAAATGCTCACCGATGGTGATTTTTAAACGCACAACGATGCCAAAAGAAAACTCCAGAGAGAAATAGTTGTGAAAGGAAGGAGAAAGACAGTGAACTATGACTTTCTTGGTAGGCTACTGTTTAGATACAAGCGGTGTAACAGACACTGTCTTTCATTAAAGCCTGGGTAAAGTTCATTAGTTTCGCGACTTATAGACAGGTGCGGCTTATTTATGTTCAAAATACAAATCTTTGTCAAATTCTTAAGGTGCGGCTTATATTTGGGTGCGTTTAATAGTCCGGAAATTACATTAATAAGAAAAACCTAGAAAACATGTTCTACTAGGATGTTACACCTCCCTTCCAGCAGGGGTCATGATCCTCAGAATTCAATCAGGACCTCTGCCATTTGACTTCCAGTCCACTTACTTATTCTCTGGTTTAAATACAAACTAAATCTTGCCAAGCATTATGTGTATATTTCTGAATGATGATGTTTGTACTTTTGTATGTTTTCTCAGCTTGCTGTTTATTTTTTTAATAAAATCCTTTGTGTATGGATCCTGTCTCTCTCTCTCTCTCTCTCTCTCTCTCTCTCTCTCTCCCTCTCTCTCTCTCTCTGAGTCTGATATGTTACACTACTAACACAGCCTCAGACCAAATGATGTTTGTACTTTTGTATGTTTTCTCAGCTTGCTGTTTATTTTTTTAATAAAATCCTTTGTGTATGGATCCTGTCTCTCTCTCTCTCTCTCTCTCTCTCTCTCTCTCTCTCCCTCTCTCTCTCTCTCTGAGTCTGATATGTTACACTACTAACACAGCCCCAGACCAAACCACCTTGGCTGATTGTACACATTTCCAAAGACTATAACAGAGGGTTGTTGGCACTTGTTTAAACGTAGCCTGCTTTAACACCGTTGAAATGTTCTGGCCTTGTGTCAAACCGCTAGATGTTAGTGAGAGATCTTTTAACCTACTTCCAGTTACTATGGTTTCACCAAAAGCCTCCACAAGCTACAGGCAAGAAACAGATTATAAATTATATGTCTTGACCACAAATCCAATTTTCCGCCAACTTTATGCTGTTATGCTAACTCCACCTACTCTTACTGTGGGTCATAGGTTCAAATCCCAAGAACGCAAAGCTGCCACTGCTGAGACCCTGAGCAAAGCCCTTTACCCGTAAATATAAATTTTAATAACTGCAAGATGTCATGTAAAAATTCCTTTTACTGTTTAAAATCTGCAAAGAATCTGATTTATGGTTGTGTAGAAATGAGACGTTTAGGACAAGTGTAAAAAGTGTGTGTGTGTGTGTGTGTGTGTGTGTTTTGCTCGAAACAGGCTGCTGCTCTCAGCACTTCCCTTTATCGTTTGTTTCTATCAAACTCTTTTCCAACCTAACTCGTCTCTGTCTCCAACTTTGGCTCCGATGTCATTTGTTTTGTCCAAGGCATTGAAGGTCAGCAGCAGGGGATGAACTTGACCTGACAGACATGGATGGATTAATGGAGCCAAGAGAGAGTGAATGTAAACAAGGAGCACAAGGACGTGTCCCAAGCTTTCCTGTCTTTTACCTTTCTTAGATTTCGCCTCTGAGGATCATCTTTTTTTCCTCTAGAAGAGCAAGTTCATTCTAATCATGTCTGCCATCCATTCAAAAGCTGTGACTGGAGACAGGGGGGTTGAAGCAGTAACAGCCAGGGGTCTCTGACATCTACAGTCAGTTTGTGTCTCCTCAGTAAAGTTCTTCAGGCAGGTGAGAGCCGGTCTGGTTATATTCTTAACCTTCTGAGCAAACTCTGGTATGGATTGTTCGCATTGACAAAGTGATTTGGCCTTGAATCAGCCCAGCTGTTGGAAGTGAACCAAATAAGGGTTGCATGCTTGCATACTCGGGTCGCATCTTAAATTATGCAGAACACTCAAGAAGTCTGGGGCTGGCAAAGAGTGATTTACTTAGCGTTCCTCAACTGGTTTAAAAATCACACATTTGACATTCATCTGCGTGAAGCTGAATTTGAGACAATGCCAATTGTAAAAAGCACTATACAAATAAAGATTAACTGAACTGAATTTACATGATCATAAAAATGTTATTTGTGCACGTTCGTAGTTGGATGAAAACAAATAAAGGTTGTCCCCCAGTTATGATGGTTCGACTTACGTTTTTTTCCTGGGACAGCGATACGAAAAAAAAATATGTATTTTAATTGGCAACTCCAGACACTAAGAGAGCATCCAGCTCCGCCCTCCACCCACGAAACACCGCTCGTCCACTCGCCCGCTGCCACGTACAAATATACTGTATAATTTATACATTATAAAAGTATAAAATGCTCTGTTTTGCTAAATTAGAAACTGTTCATTGTTAACTTATTAACAAGCTACAGTATATTACCCTATACTGATAACCAATCCTAAAGACTCATGGGTACGATATTTTCAAGTTACGATGAGGTAATCTGAACGCATCTCCATCGTAACTCTGGGACTACCTGCATTTGCATCTCAAGTGAATTGTTTTCTCCATTTCAAACGATAGAATCCATCTTTATTTATCTCTGAGTGCCTCCTTTTTGAGCTCGAAATGTGTCTCAGACTGGACTTGCCACGAGTCGATTGGTGTCAAATTATAAAATTACCACTTACAGCCCCGTACCAAAAGGGGTTCAAAAGGAAATGTCTGAACTCGTAGAACTGTTTCTCTTCTCGCACAGATCAAACACTGCACCATGGGTTCTCACCGAGCTAATTTGCAAACTCATTTTCTCTCGACGTTTCTCCCAACGAGATGCACAGCAGTACGAATGCGATTCAACACACACAGACGCACAGACTTGTGAAACAGAATGTTTGCATTGCATCACAAATCATAAACTAAAATCAGCCTGGTTCATCATGAGGTCACATTTTAGATTCCAGGAACAGCATAGTGTATGCATGGTTTAGCCGTTGCAGGAAATCAAATACAGCGACAAACTTGTCATCGTCAAGAAAAGTGTGAAATGCATGCCTGACATCAATATGCATCGGCTGTGTCTCAGTTTAGCAGAGCGGAGGCAATATGACAGGAATCGGATGCGATTGATCAAAGTAACGACAGTAGACGGGACGACTGTAACTGCACAGAAACTGAGTTAGTATTTCATTGACTAAATGGTACAAGCCAAAGCCAGAATTCTGTAATTGCAGCCACAAAACTGAGGCAACAATTCAAATATTTCAAAGAGACACAATGATTAGGTTTCCTGGGGTAACAATTCCCACTGCAGTTACCCCTCCGCCCCATCTGAGGGAACCATCGCCTGAATTCCGAGCATATCCAAAGCTTAAATATCGCTTCCTGTTTACTTTACTGTTCTTAATCGGTGCTCATGCTAACTTTTGTGTTAAGTTTTCTAGTGTCCCTCCATCACCCTTTTTCCATCCTTTATTGTCCATAGTAGTAGTAGTCCAATTGTAGACATAGTAGTGTCTCTATCGTGTATCAGACTTTTATGCCTGTTGCCTACGAACTTGTGTTTTAGATCAAGTTGTGCATTTGGTTATTCCCTTTCAAATGACACCTGGTGTTATTTTATCTATTCAAACATATAGCCTCACGGTATTGATGTAAAGATCATGGTGTAGTTTTCCAAAATTGCTCAAAAGATAGTGAAAATGTTAAAGATCATTACTCTACTTTTTAAATATGTTGAATTGGTAAAGACTAGAAATAGGGGTAGAGCTCAAGGAATGCAGATCGGCCAAGGTATTGCAAGCATCATATACTGTATGCTGGACCTGAACCTACCAAGCTTTGTTAAAAGACCAAGCTTGGTTGAATGTGTTCTGCTGTTCTTGGCCAGCAAAATTTATTTTTCTTAACAGAACAGACCTGAGATTTTCCAGATCAGAGCTCAGGACAAGTTTTTAACAACTAGCTCACTGGAACCCTTTTGACAAGATACTGTACTAGTGATGAAATCCCTGGTGGTCCATGAAAAGTGCCATGCCATCAGAAGCATGTCCCTTAAACTGTGCCTTGAAGCAGAACCTAGCAAGTCCACAGCATTTGTCAAGGATCCCCTTAGGCATGATGGGCACTTGCAAATGATCTAGACAGGCTTTCATTATTGGTTACCTTACCTTCCATGCTTGAGTCTTCATTTGATAAGACAGGAATTGTTTGCCTCTGGTATTCTAGCAAATATTCTATTGGCAACAAATCAGCTAGCAATGTATTCTGTTCCAGCACAAATACATTGCGGTACTGAAATAACTTTCTTTCGGCTTCTCCCATCAGGGGTCGCCACAACGGATCATCCGTATTCATGTTTTTATGCTGTGTTACGCCCTTTCTAAAGCAACCCTCCCCATTTATCCGGCTTGGGACCGGCACTAACAGCGCACTGGCTTGCACCCTAATAGCTGAATTTTACTGCTGAACTGAAATCAATGCTAGAAATTGTGTTAGTTCAAAGAAACTAATTTCTATGAACATGCCATGACACCTCACACAAGCAAGCTTCACCGTTAAGCCAGAAGGTAAAGCGGAAACCAGAAAGGTAGCAGAATGTAAGGCTTCTGGTTGATGACACTACTGTGCAATTGCCAAGCCTGCTTTGTGTTAGAGTGCATATTGATCCATGTTTTTGGTGTTTCAAAGTCAAATTCACATACATATGTTTTGTATTAACAAATTACAGTATACTACCCCCCTACAGGCACTCCCTGTATACTGTATGCTGTAAGTGTCCAGGATGTTAAGGCATTAGACTTTGGATATGGGGGTTGTGGGTTCAAGTACGGCCATACCAGACCTCCATTTTTGTGCCCTTCAGCAAGGCCTTTAATACCCAATGGGTGCTCAGTTGGGATTGGGAATAAAGGTCCCAAGCCCTAGGATGTTGGTCAGCCATCAGGCCCTTGCCTCCCAATGCGCCTCATGGCATGGGAGGACAAAAAAACAAAAACAAAGAAGCAGACACTGCCCTATGTTTTGTCACAACTGCCTCCTGGTTCCACACTAGGAATATCTTGGTAATGGACCACAATTTCTAAGAAATGCCTGAGAGAAGGGCTGCTAAAGATCCCACCTTAAATGGGCCATTATGTAAATCAGGCCCAGTTCCAAGTTTTTGCCTTGTCAGACTCTTTTAAACCAGGTGCAGGATTTTGCCAGCTAAGAACCATCTATTTTCCAAGTGGAGTGAATATAGACCCAGAGAACCATGTCGGTAAAAGAAAAGCATTATAGGCACCTTGGGATTTAAACTGCACTTCATATGAAATTCTGCTAAATCGCTTCTACACATTTCATGTTTAGATCAGATTTGTCCTTGCATCACCTCTAGAGTGTTTGGGTGGCATTCAAGATCCGTTTTCCATCTCGGATGTCAGAGATGCGGGACGGGAGTGAGCCATTTGTCACCGATGAGTGATATCAAAACCTCCCAAAGGACCCAAATATGGAGGTATGCGGTTCAAGACCTCAGCGTTAAAGGTGTGTGTGTGTGTGTGTGTGTGTGTGTGTGTGTGTGTGTGTGTGTGTGTGTATGTGTGGTTTAAAGAAAGACAGAGACAGATGCGTTTAGAAAGTGTCAGCTAATTTGTCATTCAGCCTCCACGGATCGGGTGGAGCAGAGTGGCATCGACAAGTTGTAAAAAGTCCAGAGTGAAAGCCACTACCTTTAAAGCCCTTAGCAAGCAATGCTAAAGCAGATGGATGCCTTTGAAAGCCAGCTAACACACACATACTTGAGGAAACTAAGAGGGGGTCCTGAGGGACCTGAGAGCCTGCTGAGTGAAGACAAACCTGCCAGATGGATCACGCCAAGATCCCCAAAGAGAATACACACACACACACACACACACACACACACACACACACACACACACACACTCCAAACCCAATCCGGCTAACAGTGTTTTGGGTATCACAATAAGGATAATTACTGTGGTGCCTAAAATTGGACAAAGCCATACGGAAAGGGTGGATAGGGTGAGTTCTGGGACGAGGAGGGGTCCTGGGGACGCAAAGTGATGAAGTGAGATGAAAGAGGGGGGAAAAAGAGAGCATGAAGAGGCTGAAGGGGACCGAAAGGGAGGAGGGAAGAGAGAAATAAATTAGCAGCTACTGCACCATCCTGTGACAGGTGCTGTTAATGAGAACGTGGAGGAATGTTCTTGTATGGCAAAAAAATAAAAAATAAAAAGTGAAGGAAAGAGAGAGACACAAATAGGCAGTGATCATCTGTCCAGTCCGGGGGAATGAGAGAAAGAGGAACCAGGGAGTCAGTCTTTAAAATTGAGCAGGTAGGGGGTAAATAGAGGGCAGAAGAATGAAGTGGAGTGGCCAAAATGAGAGGATGGAGGATGATACACATAGCAAAAAAAAACACTTATTTTGGAAAAAAGGAAGAAGCAAAGAAGCAGAAATTGGTAGCAGTTATAACAGCACTAAAACAGAGAGCAGTCTGACCATTATCAAAATTGTACAAAATAATAGCGGAAAAAAAAGAAATGGGAAAATAACTTAGGGGACGGAGAAAGAGCTGGTAAACCCTCATTGGCTTGCATTTAAACCAAAAGATTTTAGTTCAAACTTGCTCGATTTGCTTGAAAATCTGGGAGACAAAACAAAGTCAAACTAATACCTAACATCTAAACCAGGAGTCCAAGAACATTTGGAACGGCTCTTTAAACAATGCCAGAGACATATATGAAATTATATATATGTTTTACTCATATCATATTTGTATTTAATAATAAAGGTTGGCTTTTAAAATAAAATGTACCTCAGTTATAAACAGAGTTTGACACACGGATAGTCGATAATCCATACCGATAGTTTTTCCGGCTCCTGATCCACTGTCATTACGAAAGCGGCCTCTAGATGGCAATCTGTCAAGCCAAGCGTTGTTTGTTTTTACACATAAGACTGCATACTGCATGAAGTTCGCTATGTTATATTTATTATTCATAATTTATGGATTATATAATTATATGTATTTATATATTCATATTTATTTTCCTTTAGCACATGGACAGGATTACAAAAATGTTTTGGTCATTATGATACTAATAATTTACAGTTAATAATTAACTCTTTTAATAGGCAGTATATCTCTAAAAAAAAAAATACATAAAGTATGTGGGATAATAAATACATTTGAAATCCTAATTAAATTTTTGTCAATAATACTGCTAGTCACTCTGGCCCATGTGATCTTTCTGTCACAGAACCACCCGGTCCCACATTAAAGAAAGGAAAAAATATATTATATAAACGTATACATTCATTCAAGTAGTACTTAAGGAAAGCCACTTGTAATGAGACATTCCTCAAGCGAGTGGCGCTCAACAATGCTGGCAAACCGCATCCAATTAAAGTCTTTTCTTTAAATTCCTTGATATTAGTTGTTTAACCCCCAACATAGTGGTGTGTGATATTCACAAAAATTATATTAAAATTATTATATAAAATTATATAAAAATGTAATTAAAATGATATCTCGATAATTTATGGGGATTCTATCGATAGAGATAATTAGATGGTGTTTTGCTGAGTGTGTTATTGTGCTGGTACCTTAAGGACTACCCTGGACAGCTGATATGAATTCTTCATATTCTGTGTGGGAGTCAGTTCACAGCAGTAACAGAGATTTATCTTTTCCAATAAGTTAAAATAGATTTTGACCTTTTATGGGCTTTTTTTTTGTTCCTTTTTTACCTTTTATTAAGCCGTTTCTTAAAATTTTTTCAATTAGAATAATGAAATTTTGGCTGTTACCAGGTAAATCAAATCATTTTAAATTTATCATATTAAAATACAAAATATATTATAAAAAAATATATATATTATAATTGTATAATATATTTTAATAGCTGATAAAAAAACAGCCCTTTTTTTGATATTGATTAATGATAAATTAATATATATTAATAATGAAAATTATATAAATGTACACATTTCCTCCATATCTCCATATTTTATTCATAGTTTGTGATCATTTCAAATGCATTATAATAAACTCGATATGTCAAATCGCACATCATTAAAATTACAATCACGATATTATCGTAGACGATATATATGCCCCTTAACCCTAATCTATCTAACTGTCCAAATAAAATTACCTAAATGCTATAACCATCATATCTTGTTCAGTTACGTATCAATGCCCCTTGCAGACGCTAGCATGACTTTTCAAATTAGGGCTAAATAAACTTCATTAGTGGGATGATAACTTTGAGCTTACAAGCTTTAATAACATCAAATACCCTATCACGTCATGATTTACTGTGCCTCAAAGTAGTATAGCCAAAATACCCAAACCCTCAACTGGGCACTTTGTGGGGCAAAGCTGTTGCTGCCCCTGACTCCTGTCCAAATGGTTTCCTCCAGACTTAAAGCAGAGTCACAGACATCATTATCGAGTACAGGAGCCTGAAAATCCTGTACGGTTTAATAGGACAAAGTAACAACTGCGAATCCCTGAATTTATGTAGGACGTTTTAGCCTGAACATTCCAATCTTGACATGCTGTAAATCATGGGTCTGCTGTCAAGACTGGATTAACACATCGAGAAAACAAAATACCATTAATAAACATTGCGAATTGTACAGGAACCACTTATACCGACCAACTATTTTAGCCAGAAGGCTAACGAAGAGACAGTTCGTGGTTCCCCAGAGGCAAAGTGGACTTTTTCTGAAGTCCAGTCAGAAAGTGCTCAAGGCCAAGTTTCTCCTCCTGGGATTTTCTGGAGGCTTCAAACTGTCTTCAAACCGGAGGAGCTCCATGAGCAATGATGCATGGTGAACAGGTGTCTTAGAATAATACCACTTATCACAACAATGCTAGCTCATCCTAATTACCGTCAGCCTAGTAATCAAGCAAAACCATCATCAAAAGCAAGAATTCAGATCATAAAAAGCCACCTATTAAGGCACGTCAGGGCTGCAAGTTCTTTTCCCATCTCTGGATGAACAGCATGATTATTCATATAGCGCTAGCTGGCTAACACACGCATGCAGGTGTGCACAAAAAAGCTAGCCAACTTGGCACGGCATGATTCATCTCCACCAGGATTAGCGCTCCGCTGCCAGCTGGCTTCGCCTGCTTTAGTAAATTAAAAACCTGTGTTGAGAAGCTTTAAAAGCGGCTAGAAGAGCATCGCTCGGTGGCATTACCATCGTTTTCCAACACAAAACTCCCAAAAGCTCTTGATAATCTGTTTAGCTAATCCCAGCACAGCTTAACAGCCGCAAAAGGTGTGATGCGAGAAGTTTCCAGAATCTGAAGAAGCCAGTTTCAGGTTTTGGATGAACTCCTGTCTGTCACGTTTAAGGAAAAAAAAATAGAGGCATCAAAAAAAAAGTTTATCCTCGTCAGAGGCTAATGCTCAGGAGCGCACCTGTCGAGGAGAAAAGTGCCACAAGAAACAAGTTGAACAAGTGCACTTTCTCACGTGGGAGAAAAGATACTTTCTGGGATTGGCATGAGGAAATGCCTAATGCTGCAATTCGCTGGAAATCTTTGAAGCCGGTGGGTTTAGTGGACACTTTGTGTGGAAAAGTGATAAGCCCGAGCTCAAACGCGGGGATGGGAACAGGTGTCAGTGTGATCAAGGGACCTAGATTTTATGGAGGAATAACATAGACGAGATGACAACTCTGTGCATTTATGATGCAGGGAAATTGTGAGAGGTGACAGAGTGAGTGACAGAAAAAAGGAAGAGAGACGGGAAGAGAGAGAGAATCAAAACAAAGGCAGGCAGAGAGAGAGATAGAAATACATTGGACTCTAGCTTTTAGCGCACCTGCACGTGCAAATCCTGAGGTAAAAAAATTTGAAAATAAGAAGATATACATCTCATAGTCTTTTTTTAGATATACACTTTATGGACAAATCATTTGTGGACACCTGACCATAGGATTTATGTGTGAATCTTTTTACATTTATCCCAGAGGTGTTCAGTAGAGTTTATAGCTCTACAGCAGGAGATCTTTCTCACACTTTTTCACACATTTACAACCCATGGAAAGTAGGTCTTCATGGAGCTGTCTTTGTGCACAGGAACATTGTCGTGCTGGAAGACGTGTGGGTCTCCTAGTACGAGTATACATCCCAAGATGTTCTATACAATTATGTGACTTAATATTTTGCCAAGATGAACTACATGTAGCTGAAAATTTTTTTTACAGCATTTATTTTACACTTTTTATTTATTTTCATTAAATTTTTATCAGATTTTTTTTTTTTTTTATCAGATTTTTCTTTTCACAATTTACCATTCTTCATTTTTCGGCTACTTCCATTAGGGGTCGCCAAAGTTGATAATTCGTCTCCATACCCCTGCTACATTTCCCTCTTAAAAATCAACTACCTGCATGTATTCCCTCACCACATTCATAAACCTCCTCCTTGTCTTCCTCTTTTCCTCCTTACTAGAGGCTCAGCGTTCTACTTCTCATGTATACCCCATGTCCCTCCTCTGCACATGTCCAAACCATCTCAATCTACTTCAACCCTAACCCTGTCCATCCTCCGATGAAAATCGCAGCATCTTCAACTTCTGCTCCACCTGCACCTCCAGAACCTCCAGCTCCACTTCCTGCCTTTCTGTCAACTTCATTTCATTTTTATTTTTTTATGTGCAGTTATTTCACACTGCCTATTTATTCATTTTTTTATTTGTCATTGATGCATCATGCTCCCATTGACTTGAACGTAATTTAGCGCAGTTTGAGGTCATGGCATGGTGAAGAGCATTTATATTGAAAATTAAAATCCAAAAAAAAATACAATTTATGTCAATTTGTTAAGTGAAATATTTGTTTACTCATTTGTCAGTAGTGTAGCCCTAAAAATGGAGCACAAACAGAGAAAAAAAAAACACTAACAGCAAGGGCATCTCCTAATGAATTCGCTAATGAACATCACATTTATCTAAAAACGTGAGCCCGCAGCGGCGAGCCGAATCCAGCTTAACGCCGAAGCCGCTAAATCCTTCATCTACCTTGCAATTAGCATTTAAGAGTAAATGAATCAGAGCAGACTCAGCTGGACACATCGGATCGCCGTTCTCTCGCTGACTGCTCGGGTTAACACGCGGCACAAAGACGCAGCGAGGAACCGCCGCCGGCTAAACCGGCTAATGCGACCGCACAAAAGAACAAAAAAAAACCCAGCATGAGCCACTTTGTGCATGTCAACGGGGAAAAAAAAAGATCCGTGGAAACTTTAGGTAAACTTTCAAAAGCACAATCACGACATACGAAAGCACTTTTATATATATTTTTATAATATTATAGGTGTTCGACATGCCATCATGGAGGATAGTAAATAGCGCATTGTACTGAAATTCACCTTCTGCTAATATACGCTGTGGAGAAGATTCTGGAAATTTCTAGGGTTTTTCGAGTCCAGTTTTCCTGGGTTTAGGGAAAATTTTATCATCTGTGGACACCTGGTCATACATGCAATATCTACAGAGTTTATCGCTTGTTCTGCTTAAAAAAAAACATATATTGATACAGTGCCGTGAAAAAATATTTGCCCCTTCCTGATTTGTCACGGTTTAATATTCGAGATGAACACATTTTAATAGTACACGAAGAAAACCCGAGTAAATACACAATGCTGGTGTAAATGATTTCATTTATTAAGGAAAAAAAAAAAGCTGGACAAATCTGCCTCTGTGAAAAAGTAATTGTACCCTAAAACAAATAACTGGTTGTGCCACCCTTAGTGGCAACAACTGCAATCAAGTGTATGCGATAACTTATAACTAGTCTTTCACATCGCTATAGAGGAATGTCGACCCACTCTTCTTTTGCACAATTGGTTTTATCCAGCCAGGTTCACAGATTTGAACACTCTGTTTAAGTTCATGCAACAGCATCTCATTCAGATTTAAGTCTCCAAAACAAAATCTTTTTACGAATTTTAAGCCATTCAGAGGAGGACTTGCTGTTTATTTCACCTAAATAAATGAAATTATCCTTTAAAAACGGCAATTTTTGTATTTACTCGGGTTTTCTTTGTGTAATAAAAAAATAATAATAATAATTGCTTGATGATCTGAACCATTTAAATGTCAGCAAGGGGCAAATACTTTTTTACGGCACTGTATACATGTTACATGTTATACATCTTTCAAACAGTCTGCAAGGTTGCATTTCCTTGTAATGTGTTGAGCAAAGAAGCTTCTATTTTTGACATATCACATGCTATAAAACCTATAGAAATCACATCAAATTCAAGCAAAAGCTTGGATCTACTGTGGGTGTGGTCTGGGATCTACTCCAGTTTGGTAGAAGTTTGAGTCTTTTTTTATTTTATTTTTTTCGTCTTAAGACAAATCAAACCATATCCATTAATCAAAATCAAAATCAAACAGTAAGTTGCCCACTTTGGATTTTGTCTGATTCTTCTTCTTTCGGCTGCTGCCATTAGGGGGCGCCACAGCAGATCATCCGTCTCCATACCCCCATGTCCTCTACATCTGCCTCTTTCAAACCAACTACCTTCCCTCACCACATCCATAAACCTCCTCCTTCCTGGTGGCTCCATCCTCATCATTCTCCTACTGATATACCCCATGTCCCTCCTCTGCACATGTCCAAACCATCTCAATCTCACCTCCCTCACCTTGTCTCCAAAACATCCTACATGCGCTGTCCCTCTAATAAACTCATTTCT